>JAODAL010058266.1:0-22188 GCA_025379985.1 Phyllomedusa bahiana
CATGGGTCCAAGTTTTCTGCTTTTTTTGGGTCCAATTTGGGAAAGAGAAATCTAGCTCTAATGGGCCGAAGATAACTTGCCAAATGGCTTACCTAATTCTGTGCAGGAGAAGCGTTGTGCTAAAATTCCCCCAACGGGAGCTGCTCACCAAAACCACTCCAGGGAATTTGCTGGGGGTGTGGATTAAAGTCAAACTAATATATGTATGTTGTAAATTGTAATTGTTATCAAGCCTTGGGTGCCATTAGATGTGTCACATTTAGAGACTGAGGGAAAATCTCTAGCTCTGATGGGTATAGATAGTATGCCAGAAACACAATAGAAACTGACAGACATGGTTCTGTGTGAAGTACCACAGGCCAAGAAGGGGCTTCAGTGAAGAGAACAGACACCTGGGTCTAGCTGTTTTACACTGTTATATTATTATTATCACTGTAATAATAGAAGTGTTTAAGTAAAAGTACTATGTAGTGTGAATGTAACCACTGGACATTTTTTTATCTTAGTTGAAAATTGCAATCGATTCTAACGAAGTGGAATTTGTTTTGAATTTCAGGAAAGCTTCAGTTCTGCACGAGTTTATAGTAATTCGCAGGAACGAAGCATCTTTATTATTGGTAAAATGGCTGTGAGCAAATGGCGTGACATGGGGCAGAGAACTGTGGGAGAAAGAAAGCAACACCGTCAATGACATGTGCAGACATGAAGCCAATCAGCGACCGGCATGCTTCTGTGACGTCACAGCCCTATAAATACTGACGGCATCTTAAATTCTCACACTTCTCACAGTCTGTCCTGCATAAGCATCTAGCTGCTGCTCTATTGAATTCATTATAAAACAAACTGCTTTTATCAGCGACTGGGGGGGAAAGACCACCAGAAGTCTGTGTTAGTTGCCCACCTCTACCTCAACCAGCGTTCTGTATCTGCTGCTCTATAGAAGTCATTATAAAACAAAGTGCCTTTATCAGCGACTGGGGCCAAAGAGCTTCACAAGTGGTTGTCAGTTGCACACATTTAACACTGCCAGCATTATCATTTTGTTTTAGTTTGTGGGGTATTCTCCCTAAAGTCCAGGGTGGGTGTTTTTCTGCCCCATATCCGCCTCAATTTCACCTGTTTTTTTCTTTTTTTTTTATATCCAAGGGTTAATTTCTCCTCTTGTTTTGTGGGTTAATTTAGAGTGAAATACAGGGTGTGTGTATTTAATTGCCACATATATGCCTCAATTTCATCAGTTTTTTTTCTGTAGGCTATTTTATATCCAAGGATAAATTTCTCCTCTTGTTGTGTGGGTTAATTTGGAGTGAAATACAGGGTGCGTGTATTTCTGCCACATAAATGCCTGAACTCCATCAACTTCAGACCAGTGGGGGTATTTTAATCTATGGCCAAGAGTTAATTCATTAACTTTTTGTGGAGAATTCTGTGTGAAATCCAGTGTTTGTGTATTTCAGCCCTACATACATCTCAAATGCAGTCTCTTGGGATATTGCTATCTGTGGCAAACAGTTATTTTTTTCATTTATTGTGGTGATTCTGTTAAATGCTGATACATGTAACCCTTCCCCCCCCCCCAAAGAGTGGAGAGGGTGTCATCAGTAAGTTTGCATTGACGTCAATTATTTTGCCATTCCTTTGATCCTTCAGTGTCAGCTTTCAGTTGGTCAATAATCCATCATCACTAAAGTCAAAAAGAAACAGGAGTTGAACCCAAAAATAAGTAAATGGAATGTTTGCATGTGTTCTGTGTATCCACTCCTGCTTTTGGCTTCCTACTCATCTGACAATCCTGATGCAAACAAAGGACCATGTCATACTAGCCTTACGGCTTCTCCGAAAACCCATTCGGTTGTGTTTGTCCATTTCACTCCTTGTGACAGATTAAAAGAAGGGGAAAATCGAACATAGTTTCAAAGTCGTAGAGTGGTGGAGAGTGAAAACAGCATTAGAAAACCACAGGATGGTCGACTGAGCGAGTGGTCAGTTGGCAGCAGCATGAGTAGGCCACAGAGTGGCAAATAACAGATTGTGGAGGTGGCAGCAGCATAATTAGGCCACAGACTGGCACAATTACACAGTGTGGGGGTGGCAGCAGCAACAGCAGCAGCAGCATCAGGCCGGAGAGTGGCACAATGTCATAATTTTGAGGTGGCGGCAGCTAGGAGACATAATGAGGAGGTGGCGGCAACAGCAGCATCAAGCCAAAGAGTGACATGGTGACATAGCCTGGAGATGACAGCAGCAGCACGAGGAGACCTGAGTGGTGAGATGGCAGCAGCATCAGAAGGATACATAATGGCCCAGTGAAGAGTGGGGAGGTGGGTGGCAATACCAGTCCCTGTTAAAGATGGGGGGTGGTAGAAGGAGCAGCTGGCAGCAGATGTGTTGAATTAGGTTGGTGGCAGTATCAGAATAGTAGCTGAGGAAGGTAGCCAAAATAATCCAGTGTTCAGGGTCTGCTCCAGGTGCTGCTGCTGCTGGGTACCTAAATCACTAGGAGGTGAAGAAGCTGCCATCAACAACCCCAGACCGGGTTTTGCTGCTGATGGAGCTGGTACTGCTCGTAGCCCCCATCCTCCCACAGCAGCCGTGGCAGTGGTACGTGAGCACTGATGAACCACCCGGTCAGACCTGCTAGAGTATGGATGATGGCGCAGATAGGCAGCGGCCAACTGACTACACAGGATATCTCTATAGTACTTGAGTTTGTCCAACGTCTTGGCAGGTGAAAAAATGCCCCCATTTGGGACCGGTATCGAGGGTTCAAGAGAGCCAGAAGTCATCCCTCTGCCGGAGGGTGACAGTTCATTTGTCACTAGCCAGGCAAATCAGCCATCTGTGCAAGTGACTCTGAGGGACTCCCTGCCTCCATCTCCACTGTATACTGCCACGGTGTGTCTGGGCCATCTGCCTTGATGTCCTATTCCTTCAACTGATCCAGCTCCTCTGCTGTCATGAATAAAAAAAACACTAATTTCGCCAGACACTGCTTGTGCGCCAATGTCCTCCTCCTCCTCCTGCAGTTCAGCCCCCACCGGACTCACGTTGCCTTGAGATCTAGTCACCATGTCTCCAGTCCCCTTACCAGACTATTTTGCAGCATCTGTTCCAGGACATGAAGCAGTGGAATGACGTTATTCATCCTGTAGTCCTGGTGACTGACAAATAACGTGTCCTCCTCAAAGGTCCTGAGCAAGCAGCAGGTATCACGCATGTGCTGCCACTGGCTGAAATCAAAATGATACAGGAGAGTACTCCTGTACACCTGGATCATTAAAAAATCGTTAATGACCTTTCTCTGTTCATCAATTTCTCCCTGTTCATCAATTTCTCCCTGTTCATAAATTTCTGTTTTTGTCTGTTCATAGTTTCTCTGTTCTGTTTAGCTCAAGGAGGGTGTGCTTGGCAGTGTAGGAATTGCACAAGTGCATGTAAAGTTTCCTGTCCAGTTCTCTAAATGGTGCAGAGTCCACCACTTGAAAAGGGAGGGACTGCAGTACCACCAACTTGGACAGGAGCACGGTCAGCTTCTGCACTTATGGATGGCTAGACGCTTACTGCTGTCTCTTGGCAATCGTCTTGGTGAATGATTGCTGGCACCATGAGTATCGAGGAGCAGGAGTATCTGGACTGGTAGATGATGTAAAAGACAGGGAGTTGTCTTTGGCAGAGGTGGTGAAGCTTTGACTGCCTGAAATGGGAGGTGTGCCACTGGGTGCTGCTGCTGTTGCGACAGGATGGACCACCACATCTGAGACACGTTTCTCCTAGGCCACTGTATGGTGACGTTGCATGTTGATGCAGGGCTATGGTGCCAACATTAGGTCCCTAGTCACGCTTTACTTTCTGCCCACAGATTCTACTTAAAGGCATGTTCGCCTCCTTTGGTGTCTTGTCAAAAAACTGCCTCATCGCAGAGTAGGTGATTTTACCACCAGTGCTCCACACTGACTGTTACCGCCCCTGCCTCAGTGAGCTCCTGCACTGCTACTTTCTGGGACCTGCAAAGTGGGTGGTCTAAATCGTGGCAGTTTGGCTCCCGACCTCGCACTGCTGCCACCCTGCTGACTCCCGGCCACACTACCGACTGTCTAACATGCTAGCTGCCGCTCTCTTCTCCCGATGATGATGATGAAGCTCTTGCTTCCAGGGCCGGGATGATGGGTATTCAAAGGTAGATGACCGCCCAGGGTGCCACTTCATACAAGGCAGAAAAGGGGGCGCAAAGAGGCATGGAGTGGGCTTAATTTTCCATTTGGGGGGGCACTTTATGCCTTGTTTAACTAGGGCACCAGAATACCTTGTCCCAGCCTTGCTTGCTTCACCTGGCTCCCATGTGCGATTGGCTACATCGATTAGTGTTTGCCTGTCACCGCCGTCAATGGTGTCGCTGTACAGAGCCTGACTGCTCGCAACATAACCTCCCATGCTACTCTCCTCATCAGTACGTGCCCGCTTCTGCAAGAAGCAGCAGATGTGTTCCCCACCTTTTTGCTGCCCACTGTCCAAAAATAGTTTGTCCTCACTGTATAGTGGCGCAGAGGCCACAGCACATAGTAGTTCTCTGGCTGTGGAAAGCAAACGGGACAGAGGTGGGTTGAGGACAGGTGGGGGCCCCTGCTCCCAGGCAATGCCAACTAAAGGTTGTGTCTTACGGATGCAACAACACTTTGCCGAGGTTATCAGGGTGTCATCTGGGAGAAAGTGGATGACCTAGTGTGTGGTCAACAAACAGCCACTACATGACGCCGGAAGCTGCGGCCTCACATGGTGAACCATGTTGTGACTTCCCCTTACTGTGCTGTGACCTGTGCATGCTCCAGGAACCTACTATTGCGTTCTTTGTTACCCCATGTGATCAGGCACACTCACAACCCTCACAGTTTTAAGCGTGCTCTGAAAATTCATCTTCTAAGACAAGCCTACCAAGATCGCTAATTATTAACCCCCCAAATTCTGACACACATTCGTCACTTCCTGCACTTTGCCACCTGCAGGCACTTATCTGTATAGAGATGTATGGTTGGGATGGCAGGTTCATCAACTTTTTTATGTATACTACCCCAGAGAAGTGTAGAGTGAAGCGATTCTAAGAGCGGCGGCTGTCATGTGCGTGTCATACTAAAACACAGCATTGTATGAAGACCAAACCACGCTCCCTATGCATATTTGAGCATGGCACAACATTCTACAACACCCTACAGGCTCTCTGCAGCCAGGAAATAGCTGTTTTTTAATGCAATTCGCCGCAAATAAATCCAGGTCAAAACTATTTTTGACGGAAAATTCGGCGAACTCGGCGAATCGAATTTTTGAGAAATTCGCCCATCTCTAATAGCAACCATAAAGGTTGCTGTGCCACTCTGTGTAAAAAATATTATTTTAAATTTGGGCTTGCTTGGATAATTTTGGTCTCAACCCTGTTTTTCTTTTACGGGGAACCATGATTTTGAGGAAATGGCCCCAAACGCAAGAAAATTTCATTTTTTAAATTTGGGATATGAAATCTTGAAACCCCTTTATTTAAAAAAAAACATTTCCCCTTTCCCAAAAGAGGGTTAATAAGCAATCAAAATTTCAAAAGAATTGCTCCAAAAATAAAAAAAAAAAAAAAAGTGGGGGAATTTTTTTTTCCTTTCCAAAACATGACTTTAGTAAATTTTTAAAGCAAATTCTTTTTATTACCAATGTGCTAAAAAAATTTTTCTTTTCCATGTATTATTAATTTCTTTAAATTGGGGGACTATGTTTGGAAAACTCTGCTTTTTTTGGGTAAAAAAAAGCATTTGTTTAATTATCTTTACGCAATTTTTTTATTTTGGGTTTTTCCATTTCTATCTCACATAATTTTTTTATTTTTAAGGGTGAAATTAAAAAGGAGCGTTTTTTTGGTGTTTTTTTAATTGATGTGTGTGAATTTGTTAAATTTTTTTAGCAGAAATGTTGTTCCTTTCTGCAAAAAAGGCTAAAATTTTTGCTTTAAAAAAAAAATTTTTAAATTTTTTTAATGTTTTTTTTAAAACCCTTTTTTTGTGCAGAAAGGCACAGCAAATAATGCTATACTTTTCTGCTCAAAAAATGCATCCAAAAAACCCCTTCTTTGCTTTGTGTGAAAGAAACCCTAAAAAATTTGTCCAAAAATTAAAAACAAGCCGGGCCTTTACAGGTTTTTTTACTGATATACTTGATTTTATTGATATTTGGGCCCCCCTTCTACACAAAAATTTTCGTATCCCCGATGATCCGTGAGGCTTACAAAAAAAAAAACTTTTGTTTAAAAAAAAAAGCCCAAACCCTAAGGTTTCGGGTGTGAAAAAGACGGGATATAGTACTTTTTTTGGGATTGTACCCACCAGCAATAAAAAAAAAATTTCCCTGGTCAGATTCTGAATTATAATTCAGTTGGTTTTACTTTTTTCTGCGTTTTTTGCTTTAGTTTTGGGGGGAAATTTTGTTTTTAGGGTTAGTAGGTGGATGGGCGAAATTTCAAAAATTCGATGTTCGGGAACTTCGCCAAATTTTTCCCAACAAAATTTTTTTTCGTTTCCGAATTTAAATTCGGCATTTAATTTTGTTTAAAAAAAAGCAGTTTTTTTCCCGGCTGCCAGGGGCCGGGAGGGGGGTGTAGATGTTGTGCCATGTTAAAAAGGCAGAGGGGCGGGGTTTGGTCTTCATACAAGTTGTGTTTTAGTATGACCGGGTTGATGCGGCCGCTCTTAGAATCGCTTCACTAAAAAATTCCCTGGGCACTTAAGAGGGCAAAACGGGACCAAAAAAACCTCAAAGCGGGGAAAAGAAAGCCTGTTTAAAGTCTTCCCCAACAAAAGCTGGAAAAAAAACAAGCTGGGGGGGCTCAGGGGGGGAAACATTAGTGACAAGAGTGGGGAAAAGGGGAGGGCGGCGGAAAGCCAGGGGCAGCATGGGGTTTCAGGCGTGGCACAAAAACATTCGGGAGGTGGCAAACACGGGGAACCCACGGGAGTGGCAAAATAAATGAGAGCGGAGGTAAACGGGGGGCGCAAGTATGAGGTCAGGCAGTGGCACAATGAAAATTTTGGGGGGGCCAAAAACTTTTATTAGGCCACAGAGTGGCAAAATTTGATCCCAGTTGGAGGTAAACGACAGCAGCAGCATTGAGATAAGGCAGTGGAAAAGGGACATTCCGGAAAGGCCCGGCCCAAAAAAACAGTTTTTAGGCCACGGGAGTGGAACAATGTTTAAAGTGTGGAGGTCCGACAGCAGCGCATGAGTTCAGGATTTGGACAATGACATTTGGGGCGGCAAAAAGTATTAGGCCACAGAGTGGCACATCACACGTGTGGAGGTACGGGGGCCCCAGTATGAGATCAGGCAGGGGCACAAGGGAACTTTCTAAAAAGGGGGCAAAAACAGTATTAGGCCACAGAGTGGCACAACCCAACCCCGTTTTGGAAAAGGTTTTTTCACGGCGGCGGGCAGTATGAAAACAGGCAGTAGCAAAAATGACTTTTTTGGAGGGGGCCCAAAACAGTATTAGGCCCAGGGGCACAACACACGGGTGGAGGACACGGCGGCAGCGGTATAAGGTCGGGCGTGGCACAATGACATTTCGGAGGCGGAAAAAACAGTTTTAGGCCACAGGTGGCACAATGATACATTTGTGGGGGTTCCCCGACAGCAGCAGCATGAGTTTAAGGCAGTGGCCCCCAAGGGACATTTGGAGGCGGCAAAAAAAACGTTTGGGCCCACAGAGTGGCACAATAACCAGTGTGGAGGTCCGGCGGGGAAGCCAGTATGAGATCAGGCATTTGGCACAAGACATTTGGGGGCAAAAAAAAAAAAAAGGTATTAGGCCACGGGTTGGCCCCATTCAACATTTGTGGGGCCCGGCGGGCCAGCAATTTATAAAGGTCGGGCCGGGGGCACAATGCCCTTTTTGGAGGCGGAAAAAAGTTTAGGCCACAGAGTGGACAATCACCCCGTGTTTTGGGAGGGTAAAAGGGAAAAGGGACAGCTGGGGGATCAGGCAGTGGCACAAGACATTTGGGGGGGGGGGAAAAAAACAGTTTTAGGCCACAGAGGGGCAAAACCCACCATTTGTGGAGGCCCACGGCGGGAAGCATTATGAGTCAGGCTTTGGACAATACATTCGGGGAGGCGGCAAAAACAGTATTTAGGCCAAGAGGGGGAAAAATTGATACAGTGGGAAGGTCAGGGACCAGCACCCAGCATGAGATCAGGCGTGGGAAAAAATGACATTCGGGGAGGGGGCCCCAAAAAAACTGTTTTTGGGCCCACGAGTGGCACAATACACAGTGGGGAAGGTCCCGGGGGGAAGCAGCATGGGGTCAGGAAAGGGGCCCACAAGGGAAAATTTTGGGGGGGAAAAGGGGATCCAAGGGCCCCCCAGCCGGGCGGGGGTCCGGGGGCAGAAATGAGGTCGGGCCGGGGTCAAAATTTGGACACAGTGGGAAAAATGGACCACGCAAAAACAGCTTAACTTATGCAGGCCAAAAAAGCAAGAATGGGTCATAAGTGGCACAAGGGACAGAGTGGGGGAGGGGGGTTTGGCAATAAAATTTTCCCTGGAAAAATTTGGGGGTTGGTCCCAAGATGGAAAAACTAGTCAGGGGATATGGGGGTTTCAGGGGGGTTTTGGCGGCTTCAGAATAGTGGCTGAGGCGGGTTTAGTTTAAACCCCAAGACGGGAACCCCTTTAAGGCATTGGTGTGTGGAAACCCTGGCCGACCCACGCCTGATTCATTCTTAAACAAAGGTCAGTCCCCCTTTTTCCTGTGGACAAGTGGGTTCTCCTTAGGGGAAACGAGGGCCCCCCGCCCTTTTGAACAACCCTTTGATCCCCAAAAATTAGGGGCCGGGAGGACAGCTTCCCACGGGCAAACTCGGCAAGTTGGGGGGCCTCAAATCCCTTTGGCCCGGGCCCAGTAGCCCAGGGATTTCTAAGTGAGGTGGCAGAGTGGCCCAAAGTAGGCCAAAACCCTGTTTGGTTGGGGACTGCTCCGGGTCCGGGGCCGTTTTGGCGTGCTGGGGGAATTTGGCCCCCCTTCTCAAAGGGGGGGTAAAGGAAGCTGCTCATTCGGGGAGCCCCCGGGCCCTTAGGTTACTATGATGGAGTTGGTACCCCCCCCCCCCCCACCTTCCCCAGCAGCGGCGGGCATTAGTACGGTGGCGCTGGGGGAACCCCCCGGTAGAACCTGTAAAGAGGAGGGATGATGCCCCCTTAGGCAGAAACCCCAAACTGATTACGGGGTTTTTCCCTATAGTTTTGGGTTTGTCTTCCCTCTCAATGGTGGGAAAAAGGTCCTTTTTGGGAACCGGTAGCGGGGGCCCTTTAGGGTGGGGGCCCAAAGAAGTCATCCCTCTGCGGGATTGGGTGACTATTGGGTTTTCCTGCCAGGCAAATAAGCATGCTGCGGGGCCCCTCTGCACAAGTGACTCCGAGGGGCTCCCTGCCCCCATTTTTCCCCTGTATACTGCCACGGTGTTGGGGGGCATTGCTCGTCTTTCTCATTCCATCCAAATCCCGCTGCTCCTGCTCCTCCTTCTTGTCACCCGGGTTTGAAAAAAACCCCTATTTTTACCAGACAATTTTCTTCTGCTCCAATGTACTCCTCCTCCCCCTTCCCCCCATTTTCCCGTCTCCCCCGGATAAAGTTTGGCCCCGAGATGTAGTGCCACGTCTTTCCCGCCCCGCCCAGACAGATTTTTTTTGCATCTGTTCCAGGGGCATGAAGCAAATGGAATGATGTTTTTTTCAAAAACCCCTAGGGCCGGCCCACCCAAAAAATAACTCGCCCCCTGAAAAGGCTCAACAAACGGAAAGGGGTCAGCATGAGCTGGGCCCCGGCTGACAAAAAGTTTCACAAGGGAGTAATTCTGTCTGTGGATCATTTAAAAAATCGTTAAAGGGCCCTTTTTCTGTTTTATACGTCGGTCCCAAATTAGGGGCAGGCTGGAAAATTTCCGCGGGTGGAAAAATCGGGGATATCAGGTGTGTTGGGGGAGGCCCTTCTGCCCCTGCAAATCGAAAGGGGGTTGTTTTCCCGGGGTTTTACGAATGGATAAAATGCATGCCAGGGTTTCCCGGGGCCCTTTTCAGAATGTTTTGAAAAATCGGGGAAGACTTTAAAGGGAAACCTTTTTTACAAATAGATTGAACACGGGCGCCCTTTCAGGGGCAAAGGACCATCCCCCCTCGGTGCCGCGGACACAGGTTTTCCTTTCCCTTTGTTTCCGTAAACCCTGGTTCCGTTTTTCAGGGTTGGCGCGGGGAAAAACCAAAACAAACGATTTCTTGCTGCATGGGGGGAGGGAGTTCCTCCCCTGTGTGACTTGGTTCCCCCGGCACGCCAAAGGGGTAGAACTGCTTGGGCACCGCTGTGCCCCACAATGTGGGGATGATGGAGCAGGGAACCCGTGGAGGGGTGGGGAAGGTGGGGGGTGGTGGGGAGGCGGACATTGGCGGGAGGTTGGGGGAGTTTGACAAAGTGGAGGGAAAGCGGCGTCTCCTGGGCCAAATTGTTGGTGTGGGCCCGGGCGGAAAACAATTCACCCCGTGGGGGGGTTTTAAAAGGGGCATTTACTTGGGTAAGACCGTAGTTACACCCCCAGAGGGTTGCGCGCCGGCACCCCTTGGGAAAAAAAACCAAAAAGCTCAAGGACTGGACCTCCTTTTTGGTTTCTACATATTTATGAAGTATTTGGGACTGCCTTTTTTTGGGAAAAAAGGAAAATTAAAGGTTGGAAAATTTCCAAATTTGGCTCGGGAAAAACCATTAGTTTCCCGAAAAGGTTCAGGGGGCCACCATTTGGAAAGGGGGGGAGGGGTTCCAAATTTTTGGGTAGGAGCCGGGTCAGCTGTGCACCTTTTTGGATGGTTTTGGGGCCTTTCTGTTGTCTCTTTGCCCAATTGCCCCGCCCGAAGACTGGTTTGGGGCCTTGGGGGTGCGAAAAGGGCAGAGAATTTTTGGGCCGGGGAAAATTTTTGTAAAAAAGATAAAAAAGCTCCCTTTTTGCAGGGGGGGGTGGGGTTTTACTGGCTGCAATGGCTGCGGGGGCCCTTGGGGCGCTGGGTTTCTGGTTGGGGTGTTGCCTTTTTTCCGGGGGGGCAGGATGGGGCCACCTTTTCTGAGCCAGTTTCTCCCAGGGCCCCCGGGGTGGTGACGCTGCCCGTTTGTTGACGCCGGGCCGTGGGGGGCAAAGTTTGAGTCCCTTTGGCCCCGCTTCACTTTTTCCCACAGATTTTAAAATATACCCTTTTTCGGTCCTTCCCGGGGTTTAGCAAAGAAAATGCCCCCACCCGAGTATCGGGTTTTACCGCCAAGCTCCCATTTAAATGACACTTTCCGCCGCTGCCTCGTGAAACCCCTTTTGCCCCTACTTTCTTGGAACCCGTGAAAAAGGGGTTTTTTTACCCCTTTGGGCCCCTTTTGGGGTTTCCCAACCTAAAAACTGCTGCTATCCCGCTGATTTACGGCCACAAGACCCACTTGCTTTGGGTGCGCTGCTGCCTGATGCGAAAATGAAACCCTTTCTCCTGACGATGTTTAAAGGGCCCCTTGGCCCCCACCCGGGTTCCCCAATGCGTCGGGACATATCATCTATTTTTGGGGTTTTTATCGTTTACTGCTGTTCCCTTTACCCGGTTTGGTATGCCGAGGCTGACCTTTCACAAATTACCTCCCATGCCACTTTTTCCAAAACTATTTCCCTTTTTGGCCCACTTTCATGAAGCAGGGGATATTGGCCCCATTTCTTTGCTGCCAAATAGCCCGCTGGGTTCTCCTCAAAAATTTTTCATTTCCCCTTTTAGTGGCGCTGGGGCCCGGACCCCCATAGTTGGTTCCCGGGTGGGGAACCGGAGGGACAGGGCGGGTTTAGGGAAGGGTGAGGGCCCCTGAACCCCCCTCCCGGGCCATGCCAAACCCAAGGGGTTGGGGCTGAGTTCCCCCCGACTCTTGGGTGGGGTTTTTTCGTTTTCATCTGGGAGGAAAGAGGATGGGCTAGGTTTAAAACCCAAACAAGAACCCTTTGGGGGTTTTGGCAGCCCCACGGGGTTTGATGACAGAGGGGAGTTGTGGCCTAAACCAGTGAACCCCTTTCTGCGAAATTTCCCCTTTCTGTGCTGCGACCTGGGCCTTTCCAGGAAGGGTTTTTTGCCCCTGCCAGAGGGCCCGCCACCCCTCGGGCTGACATACTGTTTTTTCTAAAAAAAGTACAGACACCCGTTGTTTAGATATCTTTAGAAAAAATATTTCACCTGTTTTTGACTCCAAAAAGAACCCCCAAAAAAAGCTTGGGTAAAACCCCTTTGGGTATAAAATTTCGCCCAACCCTTATGGCAGGAAAAAAAATTTTTGTTGTTTCCGGGTTTTTTAAAAACCCCTGTGGTTTTACTAAATGTTAAAAAACACAAACAGGCTTAATTAACCGGTTTGGAAAAAATGAAATTTGGCTACAGGAAAAATGTATATATTTTTTTGGGGTTGAAAAAGCCCGGGTTATTTTTGTCAGCACACCCAAACAAAAAAAACCTTAATTAACCCTTTGGGTGTAAAATTTCGCCAAAGGGAAATTTTTCCGGCCCAAAAAAAGTTTGCTTTGTAGCGTTTTTACAAATTTCCCTGTTTTTTTGCCAACCTCCAAAAGGGTACAAATTGAAATTTTCCTTTTCTTGGGGAATTAGGCTTTCAGGGAAAAATTTATTATTTTGGTGTTTAAAAAAGACGGTTTCTTGGGGTTAGCACCCCCTGCAAAACAACGCTTTTAAATTAACCCCCGGAGTGTAAATTTGGCCCAAAAAAAATTTAGGCCCCCAAAAAATTAAGGGGAAAAATTTTTTTTTTGGGGTTACCCCAAATTTGGGTTTTCTTCGCCACAACAAGAGATACGTTTTTAATTAACCTTTTTCCCTTTTTGAATTAGGCTCAAGGGGAAAAATTTTATTTTATTTTGGGGTTTTGAAAAAAGACGGTTTTTTGGGGTCAGGGCCCCATGGGAAAAAAACGTTAATTAACCCGGGTGGTGTAAATTTTCCCCCAAAAATTGAGCCCCACAAAATAGTTGCTTTGTAGCGTTTGTTATCAATTGTCGTTGTTTTCTACGGCCACACAACAAGAGATACCAGTTTCGTATAATTTACCTTTGCTTGTGAATTAGGTACAGGAAAAATTTATATATTTGTGGTGTGTGAAAAAGACGGTTTATTGTGTGTCAGCACAACCAGCAAAACACGCTTAATTAACCTGGAATTGTAAAATGTGTCGTCCAAAAGGAATTGAGCCGCACAGATAACTAGTAGGCGATTATGTAGCCTGTCGTATACGCGCCTTGCGTGTGTCTTCTCGACCACACAACAAGGAGATACAGTTGTAATTAACCTTTGCTTTGTGAATTAGGCTACAGGTGAAAAAATTATATATATTTGGCGGTTGAGAAAAAGACGGTTTACTATGGGGTCAGCAGACACCGCAAAACACACGTCTTAATTAACCCTGGATTGGAAAAATTGCAGCCAGAAAAGGAAGTGGAGTCCGCACAAAAATAGTGAGCTTTTGTAGCGTGTTACAATTTGGTGTTTCTTCGCAAACAACAAATGATAACAGTGTAATTTTCTTTGCTTGTGAATTAGGGCTACAGAAAAATTTATATATTTTGGCGTTGAAACAAGACGGTTTTTGGGCGTCAGACACCAGTCAAAACAACGCTTAATTACCCTGGATGAAAATGTCGCCAATAGAAGTTGAGCATTCCAAAGAAATTGAAGGCGTAGTGGTGTAATGTATAATAATCGCTGTGTCTTTAAATGAATCAACAGGAATGACTGCTTAGATCCAACTTGATATTCGATGTATATGCTGTTGCGGGTGGTACGCCACACTGGATTTCAGATCCATTACGCCCTAGTAAAAAATTAGAAATAGAACAGTAAGAGACCATAGTCGTCTGAGACAAGTGTGCGGCACCCACGAAATCGCTATATAAAAAATGGTCAATTCTCTCAGCAAGAGCTATCTCTGCCGCTTGGCAGAACCTTCCTTGATGAGCACAGTGAGGGAGTGTGAAGCTCTCCGGTCGTCGTGCCCGGACTTATATGTAGTGCGGGGTGACGTCACAGAATCCCGTTCCGGTCTCTGATTGGCTTCATCTTGCAACATGTCATGCAGGGCTATGCCCTTCTTCCTCCAGAGTGGCTTTGCCCCTCCAGTAGCGCCATCGTGCTCGCAGCCATTGTTTATCATTCCAAATAAGCACAATTCGTTCACCGAAGTGTACTCCAAAGTTCGACTTGTCTTTGTGTTTTTTTTTTTTTTTTTTCGCTTGTTTTTTTAATTCTTGCCTTTTTTCGTGGTTTTGTTTTTTTTTTTCTTTTTTTTTCCTTTTTTTTTTCTTTTTTTTTCCTTTTTTTCTTTTTTTTTTTTTTTTTTTTTTTTTTTTCTTCCTTCCGAACCGAAGTTTCCTGAAATTCTAAACGAAATTCCACTTCTTTTGAAGCGATTCGCCCATTATATTGAGTAGCTGTCCCATGCATTGAGTAGTACAATAATCCACCATTTTCGGTGAAAATTACTACAAATTTATTGTGCATGTTGCCGCAGTAGGTTTGTGAGAAACACTGGGGATTTTGTAATCCGACCTCAGAAAATCCGAGTTGTGTAGACTACTGCTTGGTTTTCCTATTGAGGCCTAAGGAAATGGTTTACAGTTGGGTTTTCACTGTTTCAAAAATTCAAAAACCATGTCAAAAACTGACTTTAAATAATTGATTTGTAGACAGGCCCTTAATAAGCCCATATACTGTAAAGTTGTCACACAGTATTCGACGTGAAGTCACAGTTGTATAAAAATAATCATGTACAACTTGTCATGATGCGCAAAATTCAAGCTTCTTTGAAGACCAACCACAGTTAAATTGAAAGACTTAAATATTAGAACTGTAGGAAAGGATGAAGCGTGTCTGAATTGGACATGCTAACAAGACAGATGTTCCAGATATTCTCCTGCAAAGGATTACAATACTACAATCATTGACTGAGCATTCTTAGTACCGTGCTTCTTTCAAGAAGTAAAAGACAAAGCTGTCACCTTACAATTATCGACACACTAATGGGCGACAAGTATGAATTGTCAAAATGCGTTTTTTTTTTTTTACTTGTACGACTGACAAACCCAGTTTAAAGAGTATATAGGAGAGGGTGGAGTACGAGTGGCAGTATGAAGATTTTTGGCATAAGAGCTTAGGAGCTTGTGCGCCAAATTTGTATGAGGCATAGAGTGTAATGCGCACCAAAACTTGTGGGCATAGATCTGTTAATGCCACCATAAACTGTGAGAGACGTATGATGGAAGGCTGGCTTCGAAGTGAAAATTATTGCTCTCGTGTATTCAGTGTATATGTGCCTGAGTGTGTGTGTGTGTGTGTGTTTGTTGCGATTAGATAAATCGGTTTGTCTAAAGAGTTTGTCAGTGCGTACCTTGCTGGTTGTGTTTGTCGCCATGTAGTGTGAAGTGTAAAGGCTATAAGATAAGTGATACAACGATGTATCATGATTGATTTAAGTAGAGAACGTCACATAGATAATGCCCCCTTGCTGAGGACACGCACAAGCTGAGTGACAGACATGTTTCCAGCGTATGTCCTGTTGTTCTGGATGAGTGCTGTAGTTTAGTAGCATTTACCGCCTCAAATTTTTATTCATGAGCAGTGTTGTGGCCACGGCCACCAAAAAGGATAGACCCATCCCACAATGGATAGCCCAGTCGACCTGGCTGTTTTATTGTACATGCTTTCTACCTATTCAAAATAATGAGGTGTACATCAGTGGTGTGAGTGGGCCAGGGCGGCTTAGCCTACGATGGGCGAGGTTTTAAGAAAAAAACTGTGACTTTTTCATGACTCTTTTCTTGGTCTGCAAATCTGCAGAGTGAGCATGCTAAAATGACTCGAAGTAGTCTACAGGCATCTTACAGAATAATGGACACAGCACTGGGAAACAGCATGTCTGACAATTACCTTTGGTGCTGTCCTTTGCAAGGAGGGCATAATCTATGTGACAGGTTCTCTTGAAATGAGCAGCACAGGTTCTGATTAGTCATGGGATTTAAAGTAAGACAGGAGACTAGAGTGCACAAGCACATATGAATACATTGTAAGCACACATGTGGGAATGAAAGACTGTGATAAACTGGATTTTAACATTTAAAGACTGTTATGCTGGGTTTCAATAATATTCACAGCAGTTGATATAAAGCATGTTTAAGATGTGTTATATGAGCAAGAAACAGTAAGGCCATGTTCACACAGCTTATTCTTGGACATAATTCAGTCCGTAATTATGCGCCGAAGTGCGCCAATTACGGGCTGAATCCGTCCCGAGTAATCGAGTAATGCACATGTGCTCATAGAGTCATAGAGAAAGACTATGCCAGTTTCGTCTCCTCTCCTTCTGGCTCGGCGAGATACGCGAGGGGGAGATAATTGAAGTCACTTGCTAGTCGGCGTCATACGCGCCGCTAGCAATGACTGTCTATGGGCCGGCGATTCAGTGCCGGGCCCGCCGCTTCAGCTCCCCCGTTCCCGCCCCGACCCAGGGGCTCGCATGGTAATTGCGGGGCGGAATCTCACGCGACACGCAGTTTAAGCCGTGTGAACCACTAGCCTAAGGTTATTTTCTCACGGCTGTAAAATGGGATTAATTGTGACTGCGGTTGAATAGCCTGTCCGTGTAATTACGTCCCTAAAATGACGCCGTATACTTGTCAGGCGGAATGTATTCAATTGTTGCAATGTTGATAAATTCGTGCTCCTTTGTTCACAAAATCAAGTTGCGCCTGTGTCGCAATTATAGAGCCGTGTTTGCGAATCGGTAATTTACGCCTTTCTATCCCCATAGAGTATATAATTGGGGAACGTATTTACGTCATGCAGAAACTCAGTGCCACACTGTGGTGTGACGCGTATGCTTTGCAGCGTAATTACGCTGCAAATCGTTGCTAATGGGGTCAATAGAGTTACAGTCTCTAGCAAGACTGTCGGGTTTTGTATCAATTTTTGGGGAGGGAATATTGCTTGAATCTGAGTGTGTTTTGCAGAGATAATGTGTTCAGATATTAAGCTAGTGGTCTTGAACATAGTAGGCAAAGCATGCCGAATGACCGCAGCATGTCCAGGGTGGGAAATTACGACATACTAAACGATGCGGCTCGATGTGGTGTGCCCTCATTTCGGAGGTAAGTTATTATGCAGTGGCTATGCTGTTAAGATGGGCATAAATGCCAGGGTTTGTATGAGTATCAACCGCAATTATATCGTGTTGAGCTTATGTGAGGCATGGAGGAGGGTGAAAGGTGGATAGCAGGCAGGCATTGGCGACAACATTTTTCATGTATGTTTGTGAATTTAGCTGAATATGTATGTGTAGTAGAACATGGTTAGAAGCAGATTTCTAAATGTTAATCGATTATGTGTTTAGGAAGTGTGACCATTGTCTCTACTGTGAATTACATAAAAAGTGTTACTGAAATGTGTTGTGTGTTTAATGGAATGTTAATGTAAATATGTGAACTGTATGTTTAATGTGCATGGTTTATGTAGTGTGACTTGTCATTACTTCTAGGATTTTGTGTAGACAATGCTGGTGTGTCATATTTTTATACTGTGCATTGTCTGACCATATGCTTGCTTGTATTGCATTGTCTTAGCTTTTTTGTAAATAAACAAGCATATTGGGACCTATACTTTTGTTATGTGAATGTGAATGTGTGGTTTCTATACGTGAAAATGCATGTAATTTTGTACCATAACTCAAAATATATTGCATGTACCATGCAGTTAAATTTGAATGTATATCTGCTGTGATGCTGCTGGGTAGGCAATATGGTTGTTGAAAAATGTAGAAGAAAAAAAGTAAAACATAATATACGCAGCATGTTTTTAAATTGTGTTACTTGATTTATGGTTCTTTTTTCAGGTTATTGATAATTGCAGAATAATATTTTTTAACATATTTGCATTTGCACCACAAATCACGAACTTGGGTTAGTGCTGTTTTAATATATATATAGTATTTGGGTATGTTCCCACGGTTCTGTTCTTTGGTCCATGTGTAAATATGGTAAATTAATATTGTAGATGCTATTCCATATGCGATGAAAACATGACATACATTTATTCTCAAGGAACAAAGGTGTACGCCGGGGGGATGACATACAACAGCACAAGTCAAATTTTCAGCTAATGTGTCGTTATGCTAAAGCAGTTTTTAGTAACCAAAGACTTTTTCTATAAATTGTTAATTCAAGTTTTATTTGTATGAAAATTCATCCTCAAGTATATTGAATATATTTTTTAAAATGGTGTGGAGAAGACAGCAACGCGTGGGGAGTCGTCAGTTCGGCAGTATCTGTGTGTCGCGCAGAACCAGTGTAGTCCCTTGTGGTAGAATGGACAGCACAGCCGCAGTTTGGCAGGATCTGTGCAATATTTCAATATCGTAATATCTTCAAAGAATAAATATGGGTGCTGATGGTTCACTTTGAAAGTAAATACTACTGGTGTTTATTGGTTGCCTAGCAGAAATAAGCGACTAGAATTAGTGAGTTGTGAAATTACGCGAGCAATAATTACCTTCCCCTCTAGAATAGCGGTATTTCGGTCCGTAATTCCAGGCCGCGCATACGAACGTACTGTGGACGTATTGATATGGAGTTAATCACCGTAATTAAGTCCCATTTTAAGCCGTGTAAACATAGCCTAACAATGCAAAAAGAAGAGTTTTTGAACTGGTTTATGAGTGTTGTTTTTGTGTGATACAGAGGTGATAAGCAAGATCAGCCAAGCTTTTAGACAGAAGTGTTGCGAAGATGCAGTAGATTAAACAAGTGGATTTTTTTCTCCTTACTGTTTTTCCATTCTCTGTGTCTTTCCATCACAAGATTAAAGTAAGGTGATGTAGTGGTCCAAGAGGCCATACAGAAGCCTGGAGAAGCTGACACACAGTTTTGAATCCATATAGAGAGGGGATAGATAAGTTTAGGGTGGGTTTTTTTCAATAGTTCAATTCCAGGTGCAGAGATGGAGATAGATGGCAAATGAACTTTGGCATACTTTTCTCTCTTTCAAGTTTTTGTTCCCTTCCAGAATGTTCCTAGATCCAATCCTGATCTGATGGAGGCATAGCATAGTGACACAGAACCCAGAGGACAACTGATATGGTTAAAAATTTTTCCCTAAAGGGAAAAGGGGACACTACTACTTTGAAGATAATTAAGAGCCTGTTTCCACCATCTTGCCCCCAGCCCTCCCCTAAGTTGCGCACCTTACCTGAACCCATTCCTGTCCTGCAATAATCTGGTTCTTGAGATTTAAAATGGAGGACCCTATTGACTATTCCAGACATACCTTTGAATAGCGGATTATCCACTCCTTATCTGGTGCACAATGCTTTAAGAAATGTATATTTAGGACAGCAGCCCTGAGATAAACCAAACAATACTAATGATATTGAGCCAACCTGGACATTGTGTAAATTCAGCCCTATCACATTTTTTTCCCCTGGACTAATGATCTGGAAATTAGAGAAAACATTGAGACCAGTATGTTTTCTGAACCACCAATGCTGACTAGACTGACTGACATGAACTTATATCTGGATGATCTGATTATATGATTTGTCGAAAAGGAATCTTTTGACAGCTTTTTGAAAGATACCTTTATGGACAATATATGAGTTATGAGTAGTGTTGAGCGATTATTATCGACAAAGTTGAAATCGGCACAGTTTTTAAGTTGATCGAAATTTTTAGATCATGCGATAATTTAGGTTAAAATCTGTGCATCATGTATTAAGATCGCGCCATTTTCGGTGCTTCCTGTCATTTTGGCGGCCAGCAAATCAGCTTACAGAATAGAGCAGGGTGAGAATGTGTGGTGCGAGTCATGACTGGATGTGTATGGTGCGATTGGCTGGAAAAATCACATGACCTCGTTTTACATGGGAACAGCCCTTCCTGTTCAGCCTCAGTGTCTCTCAGCGTCTCAGAGCAGTAGGACGTGCGCTCTGTTGTGTCCCAAACAGCTCACGAAATTAATCTATTTCTTCACAGAGAAAAGCTCTACTGTTAGCTTTGACCCTTACAACTTAGTTAGATTAGAGATTGGAAGATTTTATGTATTAGGTAGAGAATTTTAAAGGAGCATCTACCGCTGTAAAGTCCCGGGGGGGGGGAGGCAGAGGGGGGGGCCCCCGCGGGCGAACACAGACAAGCTCTATAAAGAATACTGGAAAAAGTTCACCAAGACTTAGTGTAGACATTGCACTGCAATAGCTTTATTTTTTAACGGGTTTTATATTGAAATATTCCTGGATTTTGGGCGGGCCTGAACTTATATTAGGATACACATCTTTTCTAGTAACTGCAGGTCTCTTTGTTAGGTGCAAAACTCCACTTTAATTATCAGTATACATATCAGAAAGGTGATCATTTTCAATTTTGCACATTCAACCTATGTTGATATATCCACCTTGCAGTTAAATTAGAATCCAGCAATTTTGTAGTCAGCACAGGTTGATAGGTGCCAAAAATACCTTGTATTTTCCGAATACATTACAGATACGTGTTTTTTGCACTTTTGCCCAGTCCAGATTTGGTCATTGAGGCACCTTGCACTTAAATGTGAATACTGCAATTTTGTAGTCACCAAAGGTGAATTGAAAGGTGCCAAAAATACCTTGTATTATCCGAAAAAATTTCAGATACGTGTTTTTTGACTTTGGCGCACTACAGCTTTGTTCATTGAGGCACCTTGCACTTAAATGTGAATGCAGCAATTTTGTAGTCACCACAGGTGAACTGAAAGGTGCCAAAAAAACCTTTTATTATCCGAATACATTACAGATACGGTTTTTGACTTTTGCCCAGCCAGATTGTTGATAGAGCCACCTTGCAGTTAAATTTGAATCCCGCAATTGTGTAGTTACCACAGGTGAATTGATAGGTGCCAAAAATATCTTTTATTATACGAAAACATAACAGATACGTGTTTTTTGACTTTGGCGCACTACAGCTTTGTTGATAGAGCCACCTTGCACTTAAATGGGAATACTGCAATTTTTTAGTCACCACAGGTGAATTGATAGGTGCCAAAAAATACCTTTTATTTTTCCGAATACATTACGATACGTGTTTTTTGACTTTTTGGTGCACTACAGCTTTTTCATTGAGGGGACCTTGCACTTAAAAGTGAATATGAATTTTTGTATCACCACAGGTGAATTGAAAGGTGCCAAAAATACCCTTGTATTATCCGAATAAAAATTTTAGATACGTGTTTTTTTTACTTTGGCGCACACAGCTTTGTTCATTAGGCACCCTTTCACTTAAAAGTAATGCAGCAATTTTGTAGTCACCACAGGTGAATTGAAAGGTGCCAAAAATACCTTTTATTATCCCAATACATTACAGATGTGTTTTTTTGCACTTTTGCCCAGTCCAGATTTGTTGAAGACCACCCCCTTTCAGTTAAATTTGAAACCAGCAATTTGTATTTCACAGGTGAATTTATAGGTGCCAAAATTCCCTTTTTTTATCCAAAACATTACAGATAGTGTTTTTTTTTTTGGGGCACTACAGGGTTTTGTTCATTGGGCAACCCTTTACTTAAATGGGGTACTGCAATTTTGTAGTCACCACAGGTGAATTGAAAAAGGGGCCCAAAAAAAAACCTTGTATTACCAAATACATTTCAGATACGTGTTTTTTTTTACTTTTTGGGGCAGGCAGCTTTTTTGATAGATCTCTTTTCAGTTAAATTTGAAAACAGCAATTTTTTAGTCACCCCAGGTGAATTTATAGGTGTCAAAAATACCTTTTATTTCCTTTTACATTTCAGAACGTTTTTTTTTTTCATTTGGCGAGGCCAGCTTTGTTGTAGATTTTACTTTTAGTTAAAATTTTAAATAAAGCAATTTTGTAGTGACCACAGGTGAATTTATAGTGCAAAAAAAATTTTATTATCCATACATTTCGATCGTGTTTTTTTACTTTGGGCAGGCCCCGCTTTGTGATGATTACTTTGCGTTAAATTTTTAAAACAGCAATTTTTGTAGTCACCACAGGGAATTTATAGGTGCCAAAAATACTTTTATTATCGAATACATTTAGATACTGTTTTTTTCACTTTGGCGC
>JAODAL010058267.1:0-22186 GCA_025379985.1 Phyllomedusa bahiana
GTCTGCGTCATCAACAAAAAAATCAATCTGTGGCTTTCTCCGCGACAACTACAAATCGGAACTATGATGACAGACAATAGAAGGAACATGGTGTCCACTCTGCACCAAGGAGGGCTGAGCCATGTGCCCTGCATTGCGCACGTGTTCAATCTGGTTGTCAAAAGGTTCCTGATGTCTTCCACCCATCTGCAAGACATTTTAAACATAGCCAGAAAACTATACATGCACTTCGTCCATTCCTACAAAGCGAAGCACACCCTCCTTGAGCTGCAGCAGCAGAACGGCCTCCCCAACATAGGCTGATATGCAATGTTTCCACCCATTGGAATTCCAGCCTCCATATGTTAGACCGACTGTATGAACAGAGAAAGGCCATTAACGATTTTTTGATGATCCAAGCGGACAGGAGTACTCCCCTGTGTAATTTTGATGTCAGCCAGTGGCAGCTCATGCGTAACACTTGCCATTTGCTCAGGCCCTTTGAGGAGGCCACATTATTTGTCAGTCGCCAGGACTACGGGATGAATAACGTCATTCCACTGTTTCATATCCTGGAACAGATGCTGCAAAATCTGTCTGGTCAGGGGACTGGAGACGTGGCGACTACATCTCATGGCCACATGAGTCTGGTGGAGGCTGAACTGGAGGAGGAGGAGCACATTGGTGAAATGAGTAGTTTTTCTACTCAGGTGACAGGAGAGGAGGAGCAGGAGCAGCTGGAGGAGGTAGAGGGAGATGAGGAAGACAAGGCAGATGACACAGACACACCATGGAAATATACAGTGGAGATGGAGGCAGGAAGTCCCTCAAAGTCACTTGCGCAGATGGCCCGCAGCATGCTGATTTGCCTGGCTAGTGACAGCCCGAATTTAGTCCCCATCCAGCAGAGGGATGACATCTGGCTCTCCACCCTCTTGGACCCTTGCTACCGGTCCAAAATGGGAGCCTTTTTTCCACCTGCCGAGAAGGAGGAGAAATTCACATACTATAGAGAAATCCTATGTAGTCAGTTGGCCGCTGCCTATCTGAGCCATCTTCCATCCTCTGACAGGTCTGACCGGGGGGTTCCTCCTCACTCACGTACCACTGCCACGGCTGCTGTAGGAAGGCGGGTGATAGGAGCAGTAGCAGCTCCATCAGCAGCAGCCTAAGTCGTTGATGAGCAGCTTCCCTCACCTGCCTAGTGAGGAGACTACTCACCAGCAGCAGCAGGACCTTGAGCAGACCCTAAACCAGCAGGTGGTGGCCTACTTGGACAGCACTCTGCCACCCCAGGTAGAAGATCCGCTGGACTACTGGGCAGCCAAACTGAATGTGTGGCCGCAACTTGCCGAGTTTGCACTGGAGAAGCTGTCCTGCCCGGCCAGTAGTGTGGCATCAGAGTGGGTGTTCAGTTTTGCGGGGGCCATAGTTACGCCAAGGAGAACTCGCTTGTCCACCCAAAATGTGGAGAGACTTACCTTTGTCAAGATGAATCAGGCGTGGATTGGCCAGGATTTCCACACATCAATGCCTTAAGCATCAGATTAGATCAGCCATGACGCCTCACCAAACCTTTGAGAAATTAATCTGAATTCAAACTACCTTCCTCAGCTACTATTCTGATGCTGCCACTTGCCTGATGCCACACATCTGCTGCCAGCTGCTCCATCTGCCACCCACCATCTTTACCAGGGACTGGTATTGCCACCTACCTCCACACTTTGTCATTGTGCCACTATGTGACCTACTGATGTTGCTGCCAACTTCCCACTCTGTCATTGTGTCACTCTGTGGTCTACTGATGTTACTGCCACCTTCTCAACCTGTCATTTACCACTCTGTGGCCTACTGATGTTGCTGCCACCTCCTCAACCTGTCATTGTGCCACTCTGTGGCCTACTGAAGTTGCTGCTGCCTTCTCAACATGTCATTGTGCAACTCTGTGGCCTACTGATGTTACTGCCACCTCCACACTCTGTAATTGTACCACTCTGTGGCCTACTGGTATTGCTGCCCCCCTACACTCTGTGATTGTGCCACTCTGTGGCCTACTGATGTTGCTGCCCCCCTACACTCTGTGATTGTGCCACTTTGTGGCCTACTGATGTTGCTGCCACCTTCTTAACCTGTCATTGTGCCACTCTGTGGCCTGCTGATGTTGCTGCCACCTGCACACTCTGTGATTGTGCCACTCTGTAGCCTACTAGTGTTGCTGCCATCTTCTCAACCTGTCATTGTGCCACTCTGTGGCCTACTGATGTTGTTGCCACATCCACACTCTGTGAATGTGCCACTCTGTGGCCTACTGATGTTGCTGCCACCTTCTCAACCTGTCATTTGCCACTCTGTAACCTACTCATGATTCTGCCAACTGACCACTGTAAAACTGGAGCACCCAGTGCTTTCCTAATTCAGTTTCCACCCTCCACCACTCTATGATGTTGCCACTATGTTTGGTTTTCCTCTTCTTTTAATCTGTCAGAAGGAATGAAAAGGATCAGAATTGTCTAGCCAAAAGCAGGAGTGGATACAGAACACAGAAGACATGCAAATATCCCATTTACTGGTCATCTCTGTCTTGGATCAACTCCTGTTTGTTTGTGGCTTTAGCAATGCTGATGGATTATTGACCGATTGAAAGTGGACAATGATGGATGAAAGGAAGGGCAAACATGATCAGTGACGTCAACGCAAAATTACTGCCGACACCCTCTTCACTCTTTCGGGGGGGCTCTACATGTATCAGCGTTTAACAGAACTGGTTCTGTCATAATGTGTGGAATCATCTGATGTCGGTGTAAAAGGAGTGTGCTCTTTGACGCTAAAGTAGGATGTTGGCCCTCAGCTTGGTTCTTTCCAGCTGGCGCTGACATTACCTTGTCAGGCTGCGTTCCCACTTCAGTTATTTGGTCAGTTTTGCCCCTGTAACTGCCCAGAGAAGTGAAGTGTGAAGTGATTCTAAGAACAGCGCTTGTCATCTGCGTGTCATACTAAAACACAGCATTGTATGAAGACCAAACCACGCTCCCTATGCATATTTGAGCATGGCACAATGTTCTACAACACTGTACAGGCTCTCCGCAGCCAGGAAATAGCTGTTTTTTAACGTGATTCGCCAAATAAATTCGGGTCGAAAAGAATTTTGGAGGAAAATTCAATGAACCTGGCGAATCGAATTTTTGAGAAATTCACCCATCTCTAATTGTATTATATCTTTTCACAGGTCCATACTGAAGATATGATAATGATGCTATATAAAATAGTCAGTGTACATCTTGTATAACAGTGTTAATTTGGTGTGCACTCAAAACAAGGCAACACACAGCCATCAATGTCTATACAGTGGCAACAATAGTGAGTATACCCCTAAGTGAAAATGGACAAATCGTGCCCAAAGTGTCAATATTTTGTGTGGCCACCATTATTTTCTAGCACTGCCTTAACTCTCTTGGGCATGGAGTTCATTAGAGCTTTAAAGGTTGTAGCCACTGGAATCCTCTTCCACTCCTCCATGTCGACATCACAGATTACATAGTTACATAGTTTGCAAGGCCGAAAAAGACAAGATGTCCATCCAGTTCAGCCTATTTTGCCAAAGTGTTGCTAAAGTGTTGATCCAGAGGAAGGCAAAAAACTCCAATGAGGTAGAAGCTAATTGTCCTCATTTGAGGGTAAAAATTCCTTCCTGACTCCAATCTGGCAATTGGAAAAATCCCTGGATCAACGACCCTTCTCCAGAATCCTAGTCACTATAACTTGCTATATTATTACACTCCAGAAATGCATCCAAACCTTTTTTGAACTCTGTTATTGAATTCACCATGACAAGTTCCTCTGGCAGAGAGTTCCACAGTCTCACTGCTCTAAACAGTAAAAAACCCCTTCCTATGTTGTATGTAAAAAACTTGTGTTCCTCAAGACATAGAGGATCCCCCTTGTTTCTAGATACAGTCCGAGTATAAAAAAAATCTTAAAGAGAGATCTCTATATTGACCTTTAATGTATTTAAATATATTATTATTCCCCCCCCCCGAAGCCATCTTTCCCTAAACTAAAAACCCTAATCTTGCTAATCATTGCAGTCCACCCAGTCCTTTATTATTTTTGTTGCCCGCCTTTGTACCTGTTCAAGCTCTACAATGTCTTTAACGGCACTGGTCCCCAAAAAACTGTACACAATATCCCACGTGTGGTCTAACATGACTTGTATAAGGAAGAATAATGTTCTCATCATGCGCCTCTATGCCCCTTTAATACACCCCAATTCCTATTTCCCTTTGGGCAGCTGCTGCCTGACACGGGCTGCTACAATTAAGTTTGCTGTCCATCAGGATTCCCAAGTCCTTCTCCATGTCACTTTAAGCCAGGTTTTTTCCATTTAAACATGAATAATGTAATGGATTTTTCTTTCCCATGTGCATAACCTTCCCATTTTATCTGTGTTAAACCTCATCTTCCACTTCACTGCCCAGGCCTCCAACCTACCAGATCACATATCCTCTATTGTGTTGATTACTTATAGAGCTTTAGATTTGTGGAAAAGTTACCTTGCTCTCCCCACCTTCCATTTGAGGATGCCCCGCATATGTTCAATAGGGGTTAGGTCTAGAGACATGCTCAGCTAGGCTAGCATCTTTACCCTCATTTTTTTGAGCAAGGCAGTGGAGTCCCTTGGGGGTGTGTTTGGAGTCTTTACATGTTGGAATATTGCCCTGTGGCCCAGTTTCCAAAAAGAAGGGATCAACCACTGCTTCAGTATGTAACCATTACATCATGGCATTCAAGGTCCCTCAATGAACTGTACTCCCCCACACACGGCAGCACTCATTGCTGTCCCAAACCATAAAACACTCCTACCACCATGCATGATTGTAGACAAGACAACTTGTGTTTGTACTCCCACCTGGTTGCCGCCACACACCGCTTGACACCACCTGAACCAAATAAATTTATTCTGGTTTCTCATCAGACCACAGTACATGTTTACAGTAATCCATGTCCTTAGCCTGCTTATTTTTCACCCTACTATTAGCTGGCTTTCTTGTCCATCATTTTTAAAGAATAGGCTTCCTTCTGGGACAACATCCATGCAGACCAATTTGATGAAATGTGTGGCATATGGTCTCAGCACTGGCAGGCTGATCCTCCACCCTTTTAACCTCTGCAGCAATGCTACCAGCACTTATCAGTTATTTCAAAAATAATCTCTGGATAATGTACGCTGAGCATGTCCCATTCAACTTCTTTGGTCGACCACGGCAGACTGACTAGTGTCTTGTCTTGTTAAACCACTGTATGGTCAGCCACCGTAAATGCAGCTTAATTTCAGGTATTGCCAATCTTCTTATAGCCTAGGCCATCTTTAGATTAAAGTATTTCTTTTTTTCATAATCAACAGTTCTTTGCCATGAGCTGCCCATGTTGAACTTCCCCGTGACCATAAAGAGAGAGTGTGAGAGTGATAATACCAAATATAACACACTGCTCCCCATTCACAACTGAGACCTGTTAAAACTAACTAGTCACAAACACTGTGGAAGAAAAATTGGGTACAATTTGTCCATTTTTCACTTAGAGAAGTACTCAAATTTTTTGCCAGCATTTTTGACAAAAACCTAAAGTAACGGTTTAAAAGTTACACTGAGTACTTTACACTGTATCAAAGTTCATATCTTCAGTGTTGTCCAATGAAAAGACATAACACAAATTTTTCAAAAAAGTGAGGGGTTTCTCATTTTTGTGAGACACTAATATATGGATAATTTTCTGTGCATTAGTTTTTAGTACAAAGCACCTCATTTCAACTTTATAAAGCCTATATTAATGTTGGCATTTAAAGAAGGGCATTTCCCGCTTTTCCGCATAATCTTTACCTAGCCACTCAGTTTTCCATTTAATCTACATTTCAAATACCATCACTGTTTATTAAAGTCCCTACCTGTGCCCCTTTTAAATATTAGACAACACAAAGATATTTAAATTATAAACACCTGTGTATCTAAAAAACCTACACCAATAACTATACGCTACATGAAAAAATTTCCTTCTCCACTAAGGAAATTAAACAAAACATTACGCTCTGGCCAGATCATAATCCTTCAACAGAGTACAAAATATATGATGCTACAAAATGAAAGGTTTCCTTTACTCCTAAAAATTCTGCAGGCAGTGACATTTATTACATGTAATGTATAAAACCGCCTCTGGCAATGCAATGCTTATAAAATTAACTGTAAAATATGTAATTTCAATGTGTAACAAATATTCTGTGGCCCCAACTATACATTTACATACACATACATAAAAAGTTAGGGGATTTTGGTTTTTGGGTGAAATTTCGGAAAACTAAAAATTTAATGCACATGATATTTTATCCGGGAAGTGGGCATGCAAGTTGATTTTCCCCATATCAAAAAATTTAATGGACAAAACAAAACAACGGAGGGTATACCCACCAAAAAATGTCAATTCTCAATGCTGTCATAGGGCCCTTTGAGCATCAATTACAACTTGACAACGACGTCTCACTTTTCCAAGTACATTTTTGACTGCTGAGGCTAGCATCCCTTTTTTTTTTAAGGGCGCCCCTCGGGGCTTGAAATTCAGTTTACAGCTTCAACACAGCGAATCAGCTATACCACATGTTTCAGGGGTTCGGGTCTGGAGAAAGTGCGCCACTTCTTTTGAGGTATCCCTCCAACAGTCGTTCCCTAATGATGCAAATTTTTAAACTAAAGCATTGTCACCCATAAAGATAAATTAGCCCGGGTTTTTTGTTCATTCCGAATGACTGGATTAAGATTTTATTCAAATAGTGAGCTTGCAACGTACCATTCACAAAGTTAGGGCATTTCGTTTTAACTAAACACACCTCCTGCACTGTAACACCTCTACCACCAAAGGCTCACTGGTGACAACAGGGGCTGATCTACCCTTTTCCCTTGATGTCTCAAGTTTTTTTTGGGGGCCAAAATTTGTGCTAAAGTGAATTGACTCACTGACAGCACTGGTCTCTTATCGAGGGGAATGCTTCTAGCCCACGCAAGAAAATATGCCGTGTCGGGGTGGGTATTCGGGACCTTGCTATCGCTAGCAGAAAAACTACGCAATTTAAATGTTTACGTAGGGTTTTTGACATGACACTTGGTTCCTTTTCCCCCTCATCATTGCAAAACTTCAAAGAAGCTCCAGAGGAAAAACACAACTTAGAGTGTACAGTGTCATCGGGGTTGCAACAGAGATACAACGAGACGGAATGTCCAGAAAGGCAAAGAAGTAATTTTGGCGGATCACAATCTGAGACCCCCTTTATTTTTAAAAAATCCCTGCGAACCAGATGATGAATTTCCCACAACAAATAAACATGGTCTGCATGTTAGACAACCTGACACATCACCGGGCCCGGCATAATCACTTTCATGGCCAAGGAGCATCACATGGACAAGGGACTTTTGGTTTTCGGGCCATTTAAACAAAAAAAGTCAATTCACCTAGCAAAAATGTCCCCCAATGTCGGAGACTAAAAAGAGCTTACAACACCAGGATCTATTTGGTAAGGAGCCTTTCCGGTCATCTAGCACACAGGGCCCCATTATGTAAAAAAGGTAAAATTCACTTTTTTTTTGCAGATTTTTAAAATTTTCACCCTTATTCACAAGAATTTGGGGAGAGTGATCAGGGAAAAGCAACTTTAAAATTGTTCCCCAGATTCGCTGTTTTCAGAGATATCCCATATGTGGGGCCCTTTTGGGGCCCATTTGGCTCAACCACAAGCCCCAAATAGGGGGTGAAAACGGGGCTCTGGGTCTCATTTTCTTACAATTTTTTTTAGGTGCCATTTCATTGGGGGACACCCCCACGGGCTAAAACTTAATAAACACCCCTAAAATGACCCCTATTGGAACACAAAACCCCTTTTAAAAAAATACCAGGGGGGGTAGTGAGTATATTAAAACCCCCACAGGTGTTTCACAAACTTTTTTTAAGCGTTAGGCGGGGAAAATGAAATTTTTTTTCCAACAATCTGCAATTTTAGCTGAAAAGTTAAATTTTTTTACAAGGAACCGTAAAAATAGCAGCCAAATTTTGTTAAATAATTTCTTCCAATTGGGCAATCCCTTTAAGGGGGGTGTAAACCTGTTTGGGCGCATGGCGGGGCGACAAGGGAGGGGCGCTTTTTTGTTTTGAACCGTTTTCGGTGGGGTCATGTCGCATTTGCAAAGCCCCCAAACCTTCCAGAAGTCGCCTCATTTTAGATCAACACACCTAAAGGATGAAACCTTCCAGAAGTCCCCTCATTTGGTTTCCCAACACCACCCCATGGATCTCATCGGGTGTACTGTGCATTTTAGGTGTACAGGGGGGTTTCATAGATTTTTTTAGTATTGGGGCTATAAAATGGTGGAAAAAACGCAGTTCCCCATTTTTTGGGGGCTTTATTTTTCCCCGGGGGTCGCCGTAGGGATAAATACAGGAAAACTTTACTGTGGGGGTCTACAATTGCAATGAAAATAAATTTTATATAGTTTTTTATGTTTTTTTAAATTTTTACACAATAAATTAGGTCTATAAGAAATTTGGGCTTTCCCATGTTGTCCATTCACACCCATAACTTTTTTATTTTCTGTGAAACTGAGCTGTTTATGGTTTTTTTTTTGAGTTTAACTTTTTTTAGTACCATTAGGGGGTGCATATGAGCTTTATCACTTTTTTTAAGGTTTTTTTGTGAGGCTTTTGAACAAAATACAGCTTTCCCGTGGGGTTTTTTTTTACAGAGCGGTCACTGTGCGTATAAATGACATGCAATTTTTTACCACAGGGATACTTTTACAACATACCCAATTTGTTTTTTTTATAGGTTTTACTGCTTTTTCACAATAAAAACACTTTATTCAAAAAGGAAAACACGTTTTTGCATCGCCATGTCCCAGACCATAACTTTTTTATTTTTTGGTGTACGGACTGTGTTTTGGGGCTTGTTTTTGTGGGGTGAGTTGAGGTTTTTATTGGGATCATTTTTTGGGGGCAAAACTTTTTGATCAGTTTTTTAAAGAGGGGGAAGAAAATACTGCAATCCTATAGTTTTTTTTATTTTTATTTTAACAGCGCTGATCCGCAGTATCCTACAAGGTAGATTTACTCTCTGGGTCAATACATTACGGGAAAACCCCAATTTAATAGTTTTTTTTTTTTTTTAACACTTTAAAAAAAAAAAAAACTGTTTTATTGTGAAAACAATATTTATGCATCGCTGTTTTTTGAGAGCCTAACTTTTTTTTTTTTTTCCCTATAAAAAAGCTGGTAAGGGCATTCTTTTAGGGTCGAATGGACGTTTAATTGGGAAACTTTGGGTTTATATGAGTTTTTGATCCTTTTTATTCCCCTTTATGTCTGCGGGGGTGAAAAAAAAACATAATTCTTGATGTTTTTTTTGTTTTTTTTTTTACAGTGTTTACTGTGCGGTTAATTAAATTTTACAGATTTTAGGGCAGGCTTACCCCCTGTCATCCAATATGGGGACTTTTTTTTTTTGATGCATTTGGGTTTTTTTAAAGGGGAAAAAGGGGGGGTGACTGTTTTTTATTTTATTTTTTTGTTTTACTTTTTTTCCACTTTAATAATTTTTTTTTACCCTTTTTACACTTTTTTACTTTTTCTTCTAACAGCAATCATAAGATTTCTGTTTGAAGGCAGGCCATACACAGTACTAGTACTGTTTTACTGGTCGCCATGACAACCTGACTGTCACCATGCCCACAAATGCACTGCGGGCATGGTGACGTCACAGATACCCCGGGAAGTGCCGACCATCAGGTAGGAATCACTGCCGCCGCACTTTGCGGCAGCCGATGGGAGCAGGCAGAGGAGCTCCCTCCTCCTGCCTGGCGGCTTCATTATCGCAACCATGACAGGTTGCGGTAATGAACGGTAATCACCTGCGCCGAGCTCACTCTGTAATTTACCGCTGGCCCAGTCGCGATCGGCACGCTCGCCCGCTCGATCGCCAGGACGATATGCATAGAAATTCTAGAAATTTTATGTTCATCCTAAAATTTCAACCAAAAGCTAAATATCCCCAACTTTTTGTGAGTAGTGTAGTTGCAAGTCAAATTAATGTATAAGATAGCCAACATTATTGTTTAAAAATGTTTTTAGCCTCATGATTTAAAGCTGTAGTGGATGGTGAATATGGGTTCTGAAAGTCAAAAGTTCAAAAAAATTATAACCCTTTTTGCTTGGCACTGTATACTCGGTTAGCTCTGTCAGTCTCAGAGTTGAATGCATAGGCAGCAAGTAGGCCAGACTTCTCTCAATTTAAACAATGATGGAATATAAGATCTAGTGGCATTTTTGCAGCATAAAATATTATGAGTTATAATCAATAGATTTTAGGAGAAGGATAATTGATCTAGGGATGGATTCTCATTGCTAGGTTTGGAGTCAGGAATGAATTTTATTCCTTAAAGGGAACCTGTCACATAGATTATGCTGAGGACAGTAAAATCTTGTGACAGACATGCGTTTCCAATACTTATTCTGTAAGATGCTGTAGTCTTAGAGCATTTGGGGCCGTTCCCCACGGCTTATTTCCGGCGCGGATTGGCGCCGACTGCCGCCCGGATTTGCGCTGCAGTACGGCGCCAATTCCGTCGCAGTAATTACGGTAATCCACCGTTCTCATAGAGAAAAATGGATTCCGTCGCTACTACCCCCGCTTCGCAATTCCGCCGGCGGGGGAAAACGACATCACATTATCCAGACGCAATACGGCGCCGTGGATAATCGAAAGTCTATGGGGCCGGCGGGCCGCGCCCCCGCCCCTTATTCAAGCTGGAATTGCGAGCGCAATCCGGCTCGCAATTCCGTCTTGAATAAGCCGTGTGAACACGGCCATCAATGCTCAAATCTTATTCATGAGCAGGTATTAGCCCCACCCACCAAAGGCTAGCCCCGCCCACCTGGCAGTTATTCACATGTTTCTACCTATTCAAAGTAATAGGTTTAAACAGTTGAGGTTTGGGGGGGGCTAGCCTCAGTGGGTGGGGTATGAAAAAACTGACTCTTTCTTGACTCTTTTCGGGCTGAAAACTGCAGAGTTGAGCATTATATGCTCTACAACTAGAGCAGCTTGCAGAATAAGGGAACACAGCAAGGGAAACAGCTGGTCTGACACTAACTTGTGCTGTCCTCAGCAGGGGGGCATAAACTATGACAAGTTCTCTTTAAGATGATTTTATTTTATTGGGCAGGGTGGGGGGAGTTGCCTTCCTCTGGATTAACTCGATCTCAGACTTCTAAAAGGCCAGTGCATTCGCAAGTTTTTCTTCGCTATCCAGTCCTTTTTAACCAGGCAATTTAAGAGTCCTTCTCACTACAATCACTTTCTGAGCAATACTATTCCTATGTTCCTGTTTGTGCAGTGTTCTACAGTACCATCCACTGTTTTCTTGACCTGACTTGCATACTTCCCAACTTTTAGAGATTGCAAAGAGGGACATGTCAGGCCATGCCTCTAACCACGCCCAAACACATGACATCACATCAAGACATGCCCCTAACCATATGTAAACTTGTAATACATGTAAACTTTTTAGATGCCAAAAAGGGACACATTTTCAGGATTGCATTGTATCCAATGATCCAAGTAAGTTCTTAAGTAACATACAGCTAGAAAGCAATCAAATACTTTTTTTTTTTCTTATTCAAACTCTTTATTAAAGTTTCAATCAGGAAATGCATGAATAATAATTGTAAAAAAGAACAATCAAGTATAACTTTCAATGAGTGGTAAACACAAGTTACAGAAAACAATGTTAAGGTAATGTATTGTCATTAATACTCATAATCAGTATGTGGGACAAAGGGTGTAACATGACGAAATAAACAATGCCAAGTAATAGATTTTGGAGATACAGGTAAATAGAAGACCTCCTAAATCCGAAAAGCCGAGTGGGGCAATAGGGCGGAGTTAGGAGGGGTCTACACCAGAACAATGAGGCGGTTGAGGCATCAGGTTTGATTAAGGTTGTCAGAATACCTCTAGGCCTCGTAACTTAAAGAGACCACTATCTCAAAAAGAAGAAACAGTACCAACACAGAACAAGGAGAGTCCAATCCGGTTCAGTCCGGGGCTCGGCGGGGACCCGCGAGGCCATTATAACAACTCACAGGGACTTAGGTTCATGAGTAAGATGGGTATGAAGGGCAGTCCCAGGGTTTGGGTCACGAGTAGAACCGATAGAGGACAGTTTGGCAAAAGGAGATCCAATCGCCCCAAGTTGACCATAATTTACTGGCTAGCAAGGGGGAGTCATTTCTGAACTATACTAGGCGTTGGAGCTTAAGGATCTCCTGGAACCAAGATGAAATAGTAGGACATTCAGTCGAGCGCCAAAGGCGGGGATTGACCGCTTTTGCAGCCAGGAGTAAAAAAGCGAGCAGATGGGACCTGAGAGATCGGACGGGAAGAGGCAGATCAAAGAGTAGGAGATCGGCCTGGTCATTCCTGATCATAAGGCCTGTAATGACTTGTATAAGTTCCACCACCCTTTCCCATAAAGGTTGAAGCGCAGCGCACCCCCACCAAATATGGGACATTGTCCCCTCCTCTCTATTACACCTCCAGCATGTGTTGGGGACTTCTGGGTAGAGAGAGTGTAGTAAGGAAGGGACTCTATACCAACGGGTGACGGCTTTATAGTTAAGTTCCTGCGCTTGGTTGAAATTGTGGCTTTGAGTTAAGAAGAAGGTTTTTTCCCAAACATCCTCGGAGAGCTCCCTGCCCAATTCCCTTTCCCAGCTGATCTGGAAAGAGAGTTTGTTAGTAGCTTGGCCGTTCAGGAGCCCATACACTCTAGAAAGAGCATGCTCTCCCGAAGAGTCCAATAGACACCAGGACTCGAAGGGCGAACACGTCCTGTGTAGATCCAGGACACTCTTGTATTTTGTATGGACGCTCAGCAGCTGATAGTAATTCAGCCTGGAGAACGATGTGCTGGTTGCGTCGCCCGCCAAGTCTCTGTATGATCTCAGAGCGTCCGAGAGGATCACCCCCTCAAAAGTGGAGGACGAAGGTCTCTTCCCTAAAATCCTGAGCACAGCCGAGGATAGTGCTTTGGGTATGGCTGGGTTCCCAACCAGGGGGGTAAGCCTGCCCCCTGGGCGGAACAAAGTCATCTTAGACGGGAAGGCCCTGCAGACTCGGATGGAGATTTGCGCTATTAGGGGCAGGTCCCAGAGGCGTTTTTTAGGTAGGAGAGCGACTGGTAGCCAAGGCAATGCTGCAGTAGGTGCACCTAGCATTTATGTCTCCATTTCAACCCAACGTTTGGAGTCCCAGTTGTGAAAGGCATCAGAGTGCGGACCATGACCGCTGCCAGGTAGTACGATTGGAAATTAGGCATTGCTACCTCCCCCCCCCCTCTATTTTATGCTTGGAAAGGGTGGACCTTGCAATTTTTGGGGTGTCGTGACTCCACACTGTAACGGGGGGGTAGGACCCCGCTGGCCCACCGCAGGCGATGGTGGAACCCACGCCAGGGAAGGGAAATGTAAGAAAAGGCCCCCCGGAATTCACCAGAGCCCGCCGCAAAGGGGGAGGGATTTGCGGGCGGGGTCTACCAGGGTCGTTCCACTGGGGGATTTGCCTGCGGGGGGGCCAAGGGTAACGAATAAAATTTCGTCGGGCCCATGTTTCCGTTGGGGGGACAGCGAAGGTAAAGACAGCGGCCTGGATCGTAAAACCGTGGGAAAAGGAAAGAGGGTCAGGGCAGGCGGCAAGAAACTTGGTCGATAAACAGAAAAAATTGTACGGTACCCCGAAACAAACTAGACAGAACGCTTTCTCCAGATTAAACACACAAAAAAGGAAATCGGGCCCGGGGGCCGGGCGGGAAAGGGGGCCAAACCTAAAAAAGGGAGCAGCTGGCCCGGGCAATAGCCAATTACCGTGGGCCACGCCCCCTTTAAATTTCAAACACCTTTGGCCCCCGCGCGCCCAAAGGGGCGGAGCGCCGGGGCCCCGGGAGACGGGGAAAAAACCTGGCATGACCCGGGGGCCGGGGTTTAATTCTTTGCCGGTGGGGACGGGAGAAGAGCGTACCCCAAACCCCAACTTGGGGGGATGGGAACCCCCGCTGGAGCCGAAAGCACAACGCCCTGCGACCCCAAGACAAGGTCACAGGGGCGTCCTTGGGACATTACCCCCCCCTTGGGCCCCCCCCCCTTTGGGCCACCCCTCTCTTACGGGGAAGAAGAAATCTTGGAAAATTAGGGTCAGGATATTCCCCTTTCCGGGCTCCCAAGACCCTCTTCGGGCCCAAAACCCCCTTTCCCCATCTACCAGAAAGTACCTTTTTCCCTCAAAAGTTCTCCCATACCCAGGATTCCTTTGCCCTTAAAAAAGCCCTTTGGAAGCTTTCGGGTATGGGTGGAGGGGGGATAAACTTCGGAGAAAAGGGTTTTTAAAAAAACAGGGATTTTAGTAGTAGACCGTGGAAAGGGGTTGGAAATTCCATGGGGAGGAACCGGGGGGGGTTTTTGTAAAAAACCCCGGTTTTAATTTCGAGTGATAACCTGGGGAAGGGGGTTCCCGGGAAAGGGCCGGGCCCCAAAATTTGTGGGAGGGCATCTTAAGAGGGGACATATCGGGCCCAAACCCACCAAAACCTTGTCACCGGGGGAAGAAGCAAAAGGAGGATTTTTTTTCCCCTTTTTGTCGGTTTGGGGCCTTCTTTCCTCGGAAGCGGGGAGAAAGGGGATAGGGGGGAGGGGAAAACCAGATGGCCCCTTTTATGTCCTGAACCATTGCATCCCCCCGCAGGAACCTCGGGGAAAAAAGCCAAAAAGGGATAGGGGGCGGGGATGCAGCCCAAAAATAAAAAAGGGTAGGGGGGGGAAAGACCCCTCAGATTCTGAGTCTGGGGTTTTTGTACAAAAAACCTCCGCCCAAAAGGCAACAAAGGGCCCAAAAATTCGTTTTTGGCGTGCAAAAACGAAGGGGCTTAGATAACCTCCCAGGACCGGGTTTTTACTCTCTCCACCGGGCCATTGTCTAAAGGGTTTGGTAAGCAGACAAAAGTCGATTTCACCGGGATTTGGGGAACACGGGGCACGCCAGAATTTTGGAAAACCAAAACGGGACTCCCCGACCCGGGAGAAAAATTTGCTGCGGGAGCCCATGAAAAAAACGGAACACATGCTGGAAAAAAAAGGTTTCTGCCAAACGGGGGCCATGCGGGCCCCCGGCAGAGGGAAACAAATTGCCCCCTTTTTGGAGAACCGATCAGTAGCCCCCCCAAAAATGAGGGGTTTCCCACCAAAGGGGGGGAAGATGGGTTTAAAAAGTCCATCGCAATTTTGGCCCAAAGGGTTGGGGCGGAATGGGTAGTGGGTGTAAAACCCCCTGCCGGTTTTGTGACTAGGCGCCCTTGTTTGGGGGCCAAAAAAGTTTAAAAAGGGCCCAAACCCAAAATCCTTGACATTCCTTTGATGAGCTCGGCCCCCCAAAAAAACCCGGGATATAAAAAGGAACGTTTTTCCGAGCGCCGGGATGCCCGGGCCCCACAAAAGAGCAAGGGTCCCATTTCAGGATGCGTCTGGGGAGAGCAGGCGAACCCTAGGTCCCCCCGCAGGGAACCTTTTCCCGGGGGTCAACTGGAGCACCGAGATAAGCGTTCTTGGGGAATTATATGCTCCCGGGGGGGGGGAAATTTCCCACCCCCACCACATTTAGAAGCCCGGGAAAGGGCTTTCCGGCCCTGAGTTTTTCCCCCGCTGGCCGGAAAAATGAATCTGGAGTCGGGAAAAGGGAAAAGAAGAGCGACCCCCCTATTTTGGCGTGGGTTTTTAAAACCTGACCGTCTGGAGGAAATTGGGAAGGGTTTTTTGGTCCGAATAGATGCAGAAAAGGGAGGCAACCCCCTTCAAATAGGTAACCCCCATTCTTTCCCAAAACCATCTTGATGGCCCCCCAACTCCAAAGGTCCCTAACGGTTTGTTTTCCCTTTTGGCCGGGAAGGAAAAATTTGGAGAAGAAGGCCCCCACGAAAAGGTCTTTCCCCGGGCCCTTTTGCGTAAGGATGGCTCCCCACCCCCCCAAAGACGAGGCCAATCCACTTTTCCCAAGGGGAAGGGTTTCCGGGGGGTGCCCGGCCGCGGAGGAAAAGATGCTGTGGTAAAGGCAGACTTGAAACTTTTCCCAATGCCTCCTCAGCTTCGGGGGACCAGCTCCGTGGGTTTTTGGGTGTTTCTTAGTAAAAGGGCCCCAAACGGAGCCACAAACGTAGAGAAAATGGGGGAAAAAAATTGGCAAAAAAAGTTACAGAACCCCAAGAAACGCTGTATGGGGAAAGCAAAACCCACTGGGCTTTGGCCCCTGCAAAAAAAACCCCACGCTTTCGATATCCATTTGTAGCCTCGATCAAGAAATAAAAGTAAACCCCCCAAAAAGGAAGGCTATTTTGGGTGGAAGAGGGCCCTTCTCCAGCTTTGGGGGAACAGGTGAAATTTTCTCGGAGCCCCGCTTCCAAAAACCGACGGAAAAAAGACAATGGTGGGTCTCGAAAAAATTTAGCGAGTACAAAACCCAAAAAATCGTCCAGAAAAGCCACTACGCAAAGGGGTAAAAAGATCCCTGAAAAATGTCCCTTCACGAGCCCTGGAAGACGGCAGGCGCAAATTTCCAGCCGAATGGGAATTTCCAGGAAATCGAAGGGCCATCCCTTGGGGTTGAAGGCCATTTTTCCAACCCCTCGCCCTTGCGGGTTCGGACCAAATTTTAGGCCCCCCTAAGATCCAAATTTGGAGAAAATCCTTTCCCCCCTGCAACGGTCAAATAACTCCGTGATCAACAAAGGTAGAGAGAACCCCATTCATTCCAAACCCTGATCTTTTTCAACCCCTTTAAACAATGCAGGGGCGCAAGGGAAACCTTTCCCTTTTTTTCCAAAAAAAGAATCCTGCCCCCCTGGGAGAAGAGACTTCCGAATAAACCCCCTTCCCGGAGATTCTCACAATTTTACTTGGAAAATGGCCTTTTTTTCCCGGAACGGATAAGGGGTTGGGCTCTGCCCCGAAAGGGGGGCTGGGACCGGGGGCAATAGGTCAATCGGGCAATCAAAAGGACGATGTGGGGGCAGGGCTCTGCTTTTCTTTTTCGGGGAAAAACAAAAACAAGGGAAAAAACTCCGGGTAAGGAGCGGGGAAAAACCCCTAAGGGTTAGCTGGTAAAACCCTTGAAGGGGTTGGCAAAACCTTTTTCGAAGGGGTCCCCCAAACAGCGAGACCGACACCTGTGGGCCCCCTCGCAAAACCTCGCCCTCCCGCCATTTTAAAAGGGACCGGGGCATGGCTTTTGCAGCCAAAGGGAACCCAATATAAAAGGTCAAGAAGACCCCGGGGGAACAAAATAGAACATAGTCTCCTCTTTTTGGTTTAAATGCCCCTAAATTTGGGGGGACAAAGGCTCCGTACGGAAACGGAAATGGGGCCCCGGAGGGTCTCTCCACTGACAGAGGAAAAGGGCAAGGATTCCCCCCAGGGGAAACCCCGGGAAGGGGAAAGTTTAGACACCGGGCAAACGTCCGGAAGTTTCCAGCAGAACCGGATCCAAGAATGGGTGAAACTGAAAGTTTGGGGCCCCCCCTTCAGGGGCCGATCAGGACCGAAATTTTTCCAATGGGGGGGGAGAAGGGGACTGGGACACGCTTAGGGATGCTTCCCCCACGTAGCCCCCCGGTGTGCCCGTTCCCTTTCCCCCACTCCTGGGTGAAGAGACAAAAAAAGGAGGAGGTGAAACAGAGCGCCGCCGTAAAGACCTAATTTCCCCCTACCCGTCGTTTTTAAATTCTTTTCGGAGACAGGTGGGGTCCATCCACTTTTTTCATACCTCTTCCACGGGTTTGGGGGGAAGGAGGGGTGGGAGGCCGTAGAAACACCGGGTTCAAGAAGAGATGGACGGCGTGTACGGGCCCGGTTCTTGCTCCCTTTGGGGGCGAGCTTCCTCAAACCCCTTTTTTAAAATAAAAAAAAACCCCGGATGTCAAATCCCCGGGTTTGCCAGGGGGATTTTGTTCGCTTAAAGAAGACGGAAGGTCCCCGGGCGGGGAGCGCCCAAAAACCCCTTGAAATTGGGGTGGGAGGCCCTTTTTTTTTAAAATTTGGGGCATAATGCTGCATCGTTTTTAGGCTAAACTCCGTTTGCTAGTGTCGGAATTTCACTGTATCTCCAAAGGGGGAGTTCCCTTGCTGCAGGGTTTAACCCGGGCGGTTTTTGGGGAGGGTGACGCCGACAGGTTTCCCGAAAAGACAAAACCGGAACTCTAGTAAAAATGTCTCTAGATAGGCCGTAATTTGGGGCACCTCGGGCCCCAAGGGAGTTGCCCAGGGCCCGGGTCTTTATCCGGGGGGAGGAGACGACCACGAAGGGCCCCCTTGGATCTTTCTGACAAGAAAAACGAAAACCTCCAAAAGAGTTCCCATGTCAGGGGGCACTGGGGTGAAAAGAAGCCCTGCAGACCTTGGGGGAAACCCCATCAAACTTTTTTCGGGCAAAGGATAACCGGAGCCCTTGGGGCCGAAAAGGAGCAACTGCCACGGGAGGAACCACGCACCCCACTGCTGCCGCTGAGTGGCGATGAACCCGCTGCAAACCCGGGAAAAAAGGGTTGCTTTTTAAAAAAAGTTGCGCTTGCTGACCCAAACTGTTTGGGAAATGCTTGGCCACCAAAGTGGGGAAACTGGCGAATTGGCATCGACACCTTGGCCGGGGCCAAGCCGGATCCAACGTAACGGGCGGGAATGGATCCGCTTTGGGCCCCCGCAGGCGAAGGTGGGAAAACCCACGCCAAAGGGAACGGAAACTAAAATAGGTCCCGGTAAAATTTAAACCCCGAGCCCCCCGCAAAGGGGATGGGGAAATTGCTGCGGGGGGAGTTCCCACCAGGTCGTTCCCCCTGGCGGGACTTGCCTCGGTGGCGGGTAAGGGGGAACGTAGTAACAAAAATTCGTCAGGCAACCCCGGGGGTTCTTGGGACAGGGGCAAAGGTCCCGGCAGGCGGCCTTTTGGATCGTTAAAAAAGTGGAAAGGCAACGGTCAGGGCAAAGGGGCAAGAAAACGTAAAGGGCGAAAATAAAAGGGGGTTTAAAAGGAGGGGAAGGGGACAAAAACGGGTAGACAAAACTAAAACTAGAACGCTTTTTTCCCGGGGTAAAAACCACTAAGGTTCCGGCGGAGGGCCGCAGGAAGGGGCAGACCTAAATAGGGAGCCCAATGGCCCCCAATAACCAATTACCGCGCAAATGCCCCTTTTAAAAACAAAAAGCCCCGGGCCCCCGCGCCCCAAGGGGGGGAGCCACCCGGCGCCGGGTAGACTGGAACTGGGCTGAACGGACGCGGGCCGGGTAAAATCCCCGGTGCCCCGGGCGGGGGCTGGGAGAAAAAGCGGGTCCCGAACCCACGTGCGGGACGGGGCCCGCTGAAGCCGCACACAGACGCGCCTGCGACCCCAAAACAGAGGCGCAGGGGGGCCCCACACACAAAAGCCCCGAAACCAAATTTTTTAAAGCATGCACAAAAAATGATTTGGGGACTAACCGGACTGCCTGGAACAAATAAAGTAGGCGGGGGGGCGTATTAATTTTTTAAGATGTTATTCTCCCCAGCCATGTGAATTTTCCCCCCCCCCCCCCCCCCCCCCCCCCCCTTTGGGTATTTCCCCTTTCGGGCAGGTCCCCTAGCAAATGAAGCAAGTTAAAAAATGGAGAAGTTTTAAAGGGGGAAAAATCCTCCCCTAAGTTAGAGGGGAAAATTTACCCCCAATATTTTAAAAAGGAAGGACCATGTGAGGGAAAAGGGTGACTCAAAAGGCGCGCAGGTCGGTTTCAGGGATATTCAATTCAAAAGCCCCACTTTTTTTTGATATTTTAATTTTTTGGTTGCTGAGACTCCCCTAAAAAATTTCAAGGCCCCTTGAACACTGCGGTAAAAGGTGAGAGGATCGTTTAGGTAAAGGAAATCATCTGCATAGCGACTTTAAGGGGGTTCTTGGCTACCCGAAACCCCTGGAGCTGGGTCCGCACTGATCGCCGTAGGGGGGTGCCCTTTCAAAACAAGAGGAGAGGGAAAATGGACATCCCTGTCGGGTCCCATTCAGATTTTAAAGGGGAGAAAGAGCTCCAAAATTTCGAATCTGTGCCAGGGTTCGTGAAAAAAGGGCCAAAAAACCTACCATCAAAGCCGTCCGAGCCCAATGCCGAAAGGGCCCCCCACGAAACACCAGTTTTACCCGGCAATGGCCTTCTCTTGTTAGGGAGAGAAGGGCACAGGGAAGGGAAAGGGCTAGCGAAATGGAGAGGGAAAATGTTTTTTTGGGGGTTTTTCCTCACCCCCTTTACGGGGGAAACCCCCTTTTTCAGTGTTGATCAAAGAGCTCAAAAGGGGGCCCAAATCTAGCGATTAATTTTCAAGCAATTTTTTTGGCATCTGTGTTGAGAGGATATCGTCTTTAAACCGAGCATAAGTTGGGGGCCCTTTTTATCCTTGGGTATAACCGTTTTAATACCTTTTAGAAAAACATGTGAGAAGGGGGAAAACCCCCCGCTATCCGTTGAACGGCGAAAGGAAAGGGGGAAGTCATCAACCAACCTTAAAAAATGGGGCCGGTATCCGTCCGGCCCCCACTCTCCCAGACGGGAAGCCCCTATTGCTCCTTGATTCATCCACTGAGAAAGGCTCCTCCAGGGAGGCGAGAGATTGTGCATCCAAGAAAGATAATCCTGTAGGGAATTGTGGTATGACTTGTGCCCGCTGGGGCTTTCAGGAGAAGGGATGTTATAAAGGTCCGAGTAATAGGTGTGGAAGGCCTTCAATATGTCCTCAGTAATGTAAACCGAGTTGCCCCTTTCATTTTTATTGGAAGGGATGTACAAGGAGGCTCTTTTATCACGAAGTGCTCTGGCCAACGACCTACCCGGCTTATCACTCCAGGCGTAGAAGGAGCTGGCGCAGATCTGGCGATATCTCTTGTGTTTTTGGTCCACTAGCCTGAGCACCTCGTGACGTGTTTGCGTGAGTTCTCTGAGATCCGAGTCCAGGCCAGAGGACTTATGGGCCAGTTCTAGCAGATGGAGTCGTCCCAGGAGAGATTGCAATTTTCGCAAGCGTTCTCTCTTCTGCCTGGCCCTATGCTTGATAAGGGTACCTCTCAAGACGCATTTAAGTGCTTCCCACTTGTCCTGAGGAGTCGAGGGGTCAGACAGATGTGTGTGGTGAAAGACTTCAATGGTTTGTTTTAACTCCGATAGACACAGTGCATCCAATAAGAGCTGTTCATTCAGTTTCCAAGAGAAAACCGAGCGGGTGAGATGGGGGAGAGTGAGATCGCAGTGAATGGGTGCCTGGTCTGAGTGTAACACCGACCCGATGAAGGCATTAGAGACGTAGGGCAGAAGCGAATGCTGCGGCATTATGTAGTCGATCCGGCTATAAGAGCCGTGTGGGTGTGAGAAAAAGGTATACTCATGCTCTCCCGGATGGAGTAACCTCCATACATCTATGAGCTGCATGTTATGTAGCGATTTTTTGAGCCTAACACTCCTCTGGCCAAGCAGGAATGCCCCGATGAAGTATCTACCGTCGGGTCTAGCGCCAGATTTAAGTCTCCACAGAGTACTATATGCCCCGTGGCGAAGCTTGTAAGGGTGTCAAAGCATCTGGCCAGGAAGGACAATTGGCCAGAATTAGAAGCATAGACATTTGCGATGGTAATCATGTGGCCCTGAATGTTGCAGTTGAGGAAAAGGAATCTAGCCTCCTCATCTGCCAGCACATCCAGGACCTGGACCGACAACGACCAATGAAGGAAAACGGCCACCCCTTTTGTTTTGGATTCAGAGTTGCTGCTGTGGTACCAGACAGGGAAGAATTTGTTACGGAAACCCTGGAGATGCGACCTCAGTGGATGTGTCTCTTGTAGACATACAATATGTGAATGCAGCTTATGGAAGAGGTATAACACCTGAGATTGCTTTTCTGGAATGTTGAATCCCTTCACATTGAGGGAGGATATGCGCAGTGTAGCCATGCAAAGTATGTGAGAGTGGTGACCAGCGAGGCTAGAAAGTAGCCCGGAGGCAAAACAAAAGCACCCGGGTGACCATGGGAAATTTGAAACCAGGGGGGACTCAAATTTAGAGCAGTAATAAA
>JAODAL010058268.1:0-22186 GCA_025379985.1 Phyllomedusa bahiana
CGGGTGATTCCATTTAGCTGAGATGACTTATAAGGAGAAAAGCTTGGGATTTCATAATTATACATATAACACAATATTGATTCAAACCTCTCTACCTTCACACATCAAAATGAACAACAGTTACTGGGTGGCCACCCTTCTGGATCCCCGGTACAAAACAAAACTCAACACTTTCCTTCCACAAACCCAAATAGAGAGTAAAATGCAGGAAATGGAGACCTTGATGATTGATAAAACTAAAAGACATCTGTTGCGTTGCTTCACGTTCCTCAATGTCACGGTGGGAAAATATCAGCGACGTGACAGCAGTAGAGTGCCAAGTAGCCGTAGCGGCAGCAGCAGCAGCAGCAGGCAAGGTGGCAGAAGCCTAATGGGTGACCTCTGGCAATCTTAATTTACCACCTCACCAACGCATGCATTGCAGGGCACACATCCAACAGACAGAGACCAGCTTAAGATCATGGTGCACGACTATCTGCGTCTCAAAACCGATGTTTTTGTATGTGTTCCGGACCCAATAGACTTCTGGGTATCCAAAATGGACATATAGCCCGAGCTCGCTCGCCACGCCATAGTGGTGTTGTCCTGCCCAGCAGCCAGCGTCATATCTGAGCGGAACTTCAGCACAGCTGGAGGAGTCATTACAGACAAACGCATCCGACTTTCCACAGATAATGTGGATCGTTTGACTTTCATCAAGATGAGTCAGGAATGGATCTCTGATGATGTTGTGGCCCCAATTGCCGAGGTCACCGCTTTAGTTGCCGGTCTACTTCACATTCCTCTTCAAACAGAAAGGGTTTCCTCTTGAAAACTTATTTTTAAAATGAAAAATTCTTACTGCAATTTTTTATTCTTTTCCCAACAGTTCATTTTGCTGGTTTTGCTGTGAGGAGACTGTAAAAGACAGGAAGGTTTTATGACAACACCGTATTCCATTTACTCACTTTACCTTTAGAAATTTTCGCATTATCAATGGTTTTGAGGTCATGTTGCTGTGAGATACAGCTGTAATTATGGTCCTTTGGAACAGAAATGTGGCTTCTAAGTGGCATTTCTCCATCACAATTTTTTATAGGGGCTGAGAAGTCATATTTTAATTTTTTGGGGTCATGTTGCTGTGAGATACAGCAATAATCATGGTCCTTTGGAACAGAATTGTGGCTTTTAAGTGGCATTTCTCCATCACAATTTTTAATAGTGGCTGAGAAGTCATTTTTATAATTTTTTGGGTCATGCTGCTTTAAAATGCAGCAATACTACATGTCCTATTTTAAAAAATTTTGTTTCTAACAGACATTTGTTCTTCACAATTGTCCAAAGTGGCTCAAGGGTCATGCTTTGAATTTTTGGGGGCATTTTGCTGTGACATGCAGCTATGCTACAGGTCCTATTATAAACAAATGTTGTTTCTAACAGACATTTGCTCTTCACAATTGTCCAAAGTGGCTCAAGGGTCATGCTTTGAATTTTTGGGGGCATTTTCTGTGACATGCAGCTATTTCTACAGGTCCTGTTATAAAAAAAATGTTGTTTCTAACAGACATTTGTTCCCTTCACAATTTGTAAAAAATGGCTCAGGGTCATGTTTTGAATTTTTGGGGGCATTTTGCTGTGACATGCAGATATAATACATGTGCTATTATAAAAAAAATGTTGTTTATAACAGACATTTGTTCTTCACAATTGTCAAGAGTGGCTCAAGGGTGATGGTGCTGTCAGAAACAAGAATAGGTAGGACACTGTTAATGGACACATATTGCAAAAAGACTTGTTTTTGCAATATCTTTAAGATAGCTATGTATCCCTTTATTGAGTCATCACATTTAATACTATTTAATAAGAGAAACAAAGACATGGTGGGATTCCATCCTATTTTAAAAATGTTTTTTCTAGAATTAAACTACTAAAAAACTTGCATGTACAAAATAGCTGGTAAAAAAATTCCTCTGAATTGTACAAGGGAGGTACAGGAAAACTTGACCAGATGTAGGTTATTCAGAGGACATGGAGTATGGAGCACGGACAGAGAACAAAGTACAGAGACAATTTCCTCCAGCACATTGAGTAAAATGAGAAAAAGAATCCCAAGAAAAAGGGCACCTGGGTGTAACAGGAGCATTAACCACCAGTATTTCCAAGTGAAGCTCAATTGGTCCGCACTCATACGGAGGGGCAAGCGCTACCCAGGTCTTGACTGTGTACTGAGGAAGGCTGGAGGTCTTACCTCACACTTCCGCTTCCGCACTCTGCTTCAGCACGACTGTTTTCGTTGCTGCGTCATAAGGGCATTTTACCGTGTTAATAGATGACGGACGCCAGCCTGGGCTCTCACCGCACCCACTGTAACTCCGGCCCTGGCTGCTGAACCTGCGTGTTAATAGATGACAGACGCTAGCCTGGTCTCTCACCGCACCCACTGTAAGTCTGGCAGCTGGACCTCCGTGTTAACAGATGGCTGACGGCAGCACTGGCTCTCACCGTTAGGGGCAATCAGGAGAGCTTCAAATTTCTCTAAAAAATCAGATTTTGAAAAGGTGTATTTCTGTGGGGTTTAAAAGTAGTGTCAAAAAGGGGTCCAGGGCTGGACACAAATTGCACAATTTGAGGCTTAAAATTTTCTGGGGCTGGAGTCACTATGGGGTCGCATCATTTGATCTCCAGGGGAGTCTGTCCCTAATCAATGAAGAAGGATTTGGAGGAAAAATGAAACCATTGAATTGATTGGCTGAATCAGTCTCAGAAGCCAGGAGGGCAAATGTCTTCTCAACTAAGAAGCGTTTTGGGGATGATTAGGACATTTGTATTACTTATGGGGTGTGCGGACGAATTAACACATCTACACATTTAAAAAATACCTTTAAAAACTGCAGGGAGGGGTGTATGTTGTATGTTACATAATCTCCAAAAAATTGGGAATCTCGCAAGAGAACAAAGAGTGACTTTTGATCACTATATTTACTATTTTGCCATAGGCAAACTTAAACTCTATCAGTTCTCTATCTATTAAACACTAAAACGTAACTTTTATTATATCTAACTCTTAACCTCTATACACACTATTTAAAAAACCTGATCTCTAACCTCATCATTTAACCCTTTTTGCTTCTGAAAGCAAAAATTTAACCCTCATCATTTAACTGTTCAGTAAGTGTATTTTTCTGTGATTTATCTAATACAGTGCACACATGCTATTACAGATATACAAAACTATTGAGAAAATGATTGTGTAAAAGAAAAAAACATTGCAACTTAGCCTATAGAATATCAGAAAATGTATCCACATCTGCGATAGATAGATAGATATATAGATAGATAGATAGATAGATAGATAGATAGATAGATAGATTATGTAGCTATATAGAGTAGATACTAATTTAAGCAATCAATTGCTGACCACCCATAGGCAATAAATGTCCGGACAGTGACTCTGTATGAGGATCAATCAACAGCATGAATGGAGAGCAGCTGTCAGTAACAGCAGGTCTCTCCAGAGAGAAGCCATACATGGTGTTCAATAACTGTTGTCATGTGATTGCCAGGGCTGGTTAACCCCTGGAACTGCTGGGGGATGTTATTACATCAGGTCCAGTTACAGTGGAAAAAATTCTGTAAACATGCCCCTTAGTGGTCTCTTTGGGTGCACAATGTGTAAGACTGACCATAAAACTATATATGGTCAATATAAAAAAGACCAAAACAGATGGGTGACATTTTTTTACTCTTTTTTTCCGATATATTTTAAAAAAATTTAAATTCTGTAAAAATAAAGCCTTATGTGTCTTACAAAATAATTTAAAAAATGTGGTCGAATAACTGAGCTAGTAAAAGTGCTCAAGCTTTCAAGCCTGTATGTTCATAAAAAAGTTGGTTTAAGGTACAAACAGATATGTGTATAGAGAGAAACAAAGATGGATAAAAAGATGATAGCTAAATGTAAAATATAGAGATAAAACATAGCGCCTCTCCCCTTCCCTCTGTCAAAGAACAGAGATGAGGAGGCTTTTTTAATGTCCCCATTCAAAAGTTCTTTATTTCATAGTATCTCATGTTGAAAAAGTTCTCTCCCCACTAGAATGTGGCTTAATATAAAATCAAAGTGCTGTACCGAGAAAAGAAAATAATCTAATTAAACTTTAAAAAAGCGAACAATAGGTTTGTATACAACATTATTTAGGAAAATAATGTAAAAAAAAATTATGATATGAAGATGGATAGAAAATTTTATTTTTCTGTATCTATATAGATGTTATTTTCTTATTTTAAAACAATTTGCAGTGTTTCTAGCATATAAAAACTTTTTCAGCTATACTGCCATGCTCTGCTCCTTCTCAGCAAGCTTTTCTCCTGGTACATCGTGTATAAAGTCCATAACCCAAAAAAACTCCTATCCTCCAAATAGAAAGTGATTTCCAGCTTTCAGAGCTTTCCCGATGTTTTTTATGTAAAGCTTTCTTTTAAACTGGATTTTGTTATTGCTTAAATTCCCTTTTAACTTATCTTGCCTTTTTGGTGAAATGTTGGGGCTTTAGAACCAATTACATGTTTTCCACAGAGTTATGGTCTCAACATTCAATGGTCATGGAAGAACCAATTAACATTGTATGTTGAGGGACCACGATATTCCTTTTGCCTGCTGTGCAGTGAACATAGGATCACAACAGGGAGCCATGTCTCTGGGAATAGCGACTGAACGTGTATATCCATAAGCACTTTAGCTCATTAGGTGGACGTCCACTTTGAACACCAGATGGTGCCATCTATTGTGAGTCAAATGTCATGCTTCTGGACATTTTTAGGTTTGCCTGTGAAGCATTGGAGGGAGGTAACAGCTCTCCAGGCATGATAATTGACCATTGCAGAAGGTCTGCAGAGCTGGGACATCCTCTCCCTTCCCTTGCTCACACAGAATGATGATGATGACTTAGGAAGGAGCAGAGAAGACATGCCTACTGGGAGGAGAGACCCCCGCCCCTGTATTTGAAACTGTAGAAGAGAGAAATCTCAAGATGCCTGTGAAAGCCTGTAGTGAGAAAACCACTTTAAGTTGCGTTATCTGCTCTATGTGACCAAGATGCTATGGGGCCATTTTGGCCATTGGTCCACAGACAAGGGCGTAATGCCCCAGTGGTCTAACCACTCCAGAATGCAGCACTGTTTGGGGGACTGTACAGTATATGGGCAACAATTTAGTGTTCTATAGAGCCCTGTAACAGGGATAGTCATGGCTGCTTATACTATCCTTTTCTCTCGCCAGATGTAGCTGTACTGAGATGATCTAAGAGACAGAATTTATAAGTTTGCACAATGCACAGTGAGATCAAATGGTATTATGTACGTTGATAAATGTGACCCCCAACAATTCTATGTATGTTTCAGATATTTATTAGATTAGAATAAAGCCAAGTGGGCAAAGAGAATGTACTACACTGTCAAACTTGTGAAATAATGTACCTAACATTTTTAGAACGAGTCGAAGTGAACTATCAAACTTAGTTTATATAAGTACTCTGGGGATATGATAAGTAGCCACTGAGCTATCATTTATCAATTTTCTACTTTGATAAATAACCTCATACATATGATGAAAACATTCTGCTTTGAAACAACTTGGGAGAGAGAAAACACTGGACACACCATAGACTATGATGAAAGCTCAATCAATCAAACTGATTAAGGTTTCAAGCTGTTTATACACTCTCCAATGATAGTATCAAGAGCCACAAAGCTTCTTTCTCCGAATTATAGTATTGGTGACTTCCCTTTCAAATGCAAGAACTATACAACACGTAACCAACATATAAATCATCATGATAAGGGTTGACTTATTTAGCTTCTGTGCTTTTACTCTACCATCTCTAGGGAAGACTCCAAGACCAGGCTGTGTATAGATACATATTTTAAAAAGAAAACATTATGTATAACATTAAGTATTATCTTTTTATTAGAGGAAATTATGTTGATTATTATTGCATTGGAAAAAAGATACATAGCGAAGACATAACTTGTGACAATTTATGTTTCATTTGTAACGTTCCTGAGAGTAGCCATGTTAGAAACACGCACTTTCTTCTTGTATTGTGTGTTTAGACAGTGCCAAAGGGTGTATCAGCTTTATGGTAGCTGGAAAAAAATAAAAGTTAATAGTCAGAAAAGCAAAACTAGATTCATTCAATTTCCACAGAGATGTAGATTTGCTCCCTCTGGCCAGGGAGAGACACAAAGAAAAGAATGAGTTGCTGTCAGAATCGTATTTTTCATGGGTACAAACAATATTTAATAATGAAATTCAACAGGCCAAATATTTACCTTCTGCTAATGGAGGTCCAGGAGGCCCAGCTGTCCTATATATTATATATATCCCCATATTAATATATGTGCATACTATACAGTTTTTACTGCGTTGCCTTATGATCAGAGACTTGGTTTAAAGTGTCACATTAAAAGGACTGTGCATCAGGTTTGATGGTTTTTTTTAAGCTGGCTTGAAATAAAGCAAAAGGTTAAATCATAGACCAGTGGGGGTTCAGGCAATAAGCAGTCCGTGGGTACAAGATTCTCATGATCAATGTAGATTGTACATGGATGGTGATCTTACAGAAGATGACAGCACCTTAAGAGCCACTTTGGTTAATGGTAACTTTTGATCCCAGAAAGTATAATTTCTTTTTGCCAGATAAAGAGTTTTGGAGAATAAACTGCACTTTTTTTTCCAGAAAAAAAAAAAAAAAACCTGCACCAGCTAAGCAAGAAAATTTATGGATTAAACCCTTGTCCAGATTTGTCTTACCATAGAGTGGGGCTAGTCTATAAGACAATCGTATGGTCTGTGAGGCGGCAACAGCTATGGTTGCTTTTTAAATAAGATATCAGAAAATTTGGGGTAAGGGATTAAAGATTAGCGAGCAGTAGAAAGTTCTAGTTCGATTAGAACCTCGAACTTTAGTGTGTTCGGTTCGAGGTTCTATTCGAACTAGAACTCAAACCCCATTAAAGTCAATGGGAGAAGATGTTCTGGTTAATTTTTATACCTATACGGGTGAGGAGAATATGTAATTACGATCCATAACAGTAAACTGGATATGTGGAACAACTTAGTGAAGAAAATTTGGCTCTAAGAGTGCCAGAGGCTAAAATACTTAATTCCTTTCACTAGCTAACTGAAAAGTTGATTACAGTCTTTTTTATTTTGTCCCATACACGCCTAATTTACATCTGGTTTTTCTGTACGATATTTCATGCACAAAGGCTTAATCTAACTTCTTGATTGTGTGGTAATTTGGACAAAAACACAGGGTGTCTTTACTTTATTGTCCTCTATACACCTAACTTACATCTGGTTTTTCTGTACGATATTTCATACACAAGGCTTCATCATCATCTTCGGGAGAAGAGGGTGTCAGCTTGCGCGTTAGGCAACGGCACAGCCAGCAAGTCAGCATGGTGGCAGCAATGTGAGGTCGGGAGCCAAATGGCCACGGGGTAGAAAACCCACTTCACAGGTCCAAGAAAGTAGCGGCACAGGGGCTCAGCGAGGCAGCGGCGTTAGTAGTCACTCAGTGCAGAGCGTTGGCGGTAAAATCACCTACTCGACGGCGTGGCAGTTTTTTGCTAAGACACCAGAGGGGCCGAACATGTGTATATGTAGAATCTGTGGGCAGAAAGTGAAGCGTGGCCAGGGAGCTAACATTGACACCATGGCCCTGCGTCAACACATGCAGCGTCATCATCCAGTGGCCTGGGAGAAACGTGTCTCAGATGTGGTGGTCCATCCTGCCGCTGCAGCAAAATTTAGCAGCACCCAGTGGCACGCAAGCCATTTTAGCCAGTCAAGGCTCCACCACCTCTGCCAAAGGGAGCTGTTTGTCTTTGCCATCATCTCCCTATCCTGATGCTCCTGCTCCTTGCCACTCATGGCGCCAGCAGTTGTTCAATGAGGCGATTGCCAAGAGACAACAGTATGCATCCAACCATCCTAAGGTGCAGAAGCTGACTGTGCTCCTGTCCAAGTTGTTGGTTCTGCAATCCTTCCCTTTCCAAGTGGTGGACTCTGCACCGTTCAGAGAACTAATGGCTTGTGCGGAGCTGAGGTGGAGAGTTCCAAGCTGTAATTTCTTTTCCAAAAAGGCAGTACCAGCCTTTCACAAATATGTAGAACAAAAGGTGGGCCAGTCCTTGAGCTTATCAGTTTCCTCCAAGGTGCACGGCAGCGCGGACGTGTGGAGCTGTAACTACGGTCAGGGACAGTACATGTCCTTTACAACCCACTGGTTGAATGTGCTTACTGCCCAGCCACACCAACAACTTGGACAGGAGACGCCGCTTTCCCCTCCACGTTGTCAAACTGCTGCTCCTGTGTCAATGTCCGCCTCCTCCTCCACCACCACCTCAGCCTCCACAAGTCTGTGCTGCTCCATCGTACCACATGTGCAGGGCACAGAGGTGTCACGCAGTTCTACACCTGGTTTGCCTGGGCGAACGAAGTCACACAGGGGAGAAACTGCTCCGCGTCATGCAACAAGAAATCGATGTGTGGCTTTCTCCGCGACAACTGCAAATCGGAACCATGGTGACAGACAATGGAAGGAACATGGTGTCCGCGCTGCACCAAGGAGGGATGACCCATGCGCCCTGCATGGTGCGCGTGTTCAATCTGGTTGTCAAAAGGTTCCTGAAGTCTTCCACCCATCTACAAGACATTCTAAAAAATGGCCAGGAAAGTGTGCATGCACTTCATCCATTCTTACAAAGCCAAGCACACCCTCCTTGAGCTGCAGCGGCAGAACGGCCTCCCCCAACATAGGCTGATATGTGATGTTTCCACTCCATATGTTAGACCACCTGTATGAACAGAGAAAGGCCATTAACGATTTTTTGATGATGCAAGCGGACAGGAGTACTCCCCTGTGTAATTTTTATTTTAGCCAGTGGCAGCTCATGCGTGACACCTGCCGTTTGCTCAGGCCCTTTAAGAGGCCACGTTATTTGTCAGTCTCCAGGACAACGGGATGAATAACATCATTCCACTGCTTCATGTCCTGGAACAGATGCTGCAAAATCTGTCTGGACAGGGGACTGGAGACGTGGCGCCTACATTTCACGGCCACATGAGTCCGGTGGGGGCTGAACTGGAGTAGGAGGAGGACATTGGAGTACAAGTAGTGTCTGGTGAAATGATTGGTTTTTCTACTCAGGTGACAGGAGAGAAGGAGCAGGAGCCGCCAGAGGAGGTAGAGGGGGATGAGGAACACGAGGCAGATGACCCAGAAGCACCATGGAAGTATACAGTGGAGATGGAGGCAGGGAGTCCCTCAGAGTCACTTGTGCAGATGGCCCACAGCATGCTGATTTGCCTGGCTAGTGACAGCCGAATAGTCACCATCCGGCAGAGGGATGACTGTTGGCCCTCCACCCTTTTGGACCCTCACTACCGGTCCAAAATGGGTGCCTTTTTTCCAGCTGCCGAGAGGGAGGAGAAACTGGCGTACTATAGAGAAACCCTGTGTAGTCAGTTGTCCGCTTCCTTTGTGCGCCATCGTCCATTCTCTGTCAGGTTTGACCTGGGGGTTCTTCATCACTCACGTACCTGCCATGGACGCTGTGGGGAGGTGGCGGGGTAGGAGCAGTAGCAGCTCCATCAGCAGCAGCCTAAGTCTGGAGTCGTTGATGAGCATCTTCCTTCACCCGCCTAGTGAGGAGAGTACTCAGCAGCAGCAGGACCTGGAGCAGACCCTGAACCAGAAGGTGGTGGTCTACTTTGACAGCACTCTGCCACCCCAGGTAGAAGATCTGCTGGACTACTGGGCAGCCAAACTTCATGTGTGGCTGCAACTTGCCGAGTTTGCAGTGGAGAAGCTGTCCTGCCCGGCCAGTAATGTGGCATCAGAGCGGGTGTTCATTTCGGCGGGGGCTATCATTACCCCAAAGAGAGCCCACTTGTCCACCCGAAATGTGGAGAGACTGACCTTTGTCAAGATGAATCAGGCGTGGATCGGCCAGGATTTCCACACACCAATGCCTTATGCATCAGATTAGATCAGCCATGACGCCTCCCCAAAACTTTGAGAAATGAGTCTGGATTCTAACTACCTGCCTCAGCCACAATTCTGATGCTGCACATCTGCTGCCAGTTGCTCCATCGGCCTCCCAACATCTTTACCAGAGACTGGAATTGCCACCCACCTCCACACTCTGTCATTGTGCCACTCTCTGACCTCATGCTACTGCTGCTGCTGCTGCTGCTGCCGCCACCTCCACACTCTGTCATTATGCTACTCTGTGGCCTACCATGTTGCTGTCACCTCCAGAATTTGTTATTGTGCCACTCTCTGACCTCATGCTGCTGCTGTTGCCGTCACCTCCATACTGCGTCATTCTGCCACTCTGTGGGCTCCTGATGTGTTTGCCACCTCCAGAATTTGTCATTGTGCCACTCTGTGGGCTCCTGATGTTGCTGCCGACTCCAGAACTTGTCATTGTGCCACTCTGTGAGCTCCTGATGTTGCTGCCACCTCCAGAATTTGTCATTGTGCTACTCTGTGGCCTACTCATGCTGCTGCCAAGTGACCGCTGTCTCACTGGAACACTCTGTGGTTTCCTAATGCTGTTTCCACCTTGCACCACTCTATGACGTTGCCACTATGTTAGGTTTTCCCCTTCTTTTCATCTGTCAGAAGGAATGAAAAGGATCAGGATTACCTGATGATTAGCTAGCCAAAAGCAGGAGTGGATAGAGAACACAGAAGACGTGCAACTATCCCATTTACCGGTCATCTCTGTTTTGGATCTACTTTGGCTTTGGAAATACTGATGGATTATTGACCGATTGAAAGCGGACACTGAAAAGAAGGGCAAAATGATCAGTGACGTCAACGCAAAATGACTGCCGACATCCTCTCCACTCTTTTGGGGGGTTTCTACATGTATCAGCGTTTAACAGAACATTTTCTGTCATAATCTGTGGAATCATCTGATGTTGGTGCGCTCTTTGACGTTACAGTAGGATCTTGGCCCCCAGCTCGGTTCATTCAAGCTGGCGCTGACGTTACCTTGTCAGGCTGTGCTCCCGCTTCACTAATTCGGTCAGTTTTGCCTTTGTAAGTGCCCAGGAAATTGAAGAGTGAAGCGATTCTAAGACCGGCGGCAGTCATATGCATGTCATACTAAAACACAGCATTGTATGAAGACCAAACCACGCTCCCTATGCATATTTGAGCATGGCACAACAGTCTTCAACACCCTACAGGCTCTCTGCAGCCAGGAAATAGTTGTTTTTAACGCGATTCACCACAAATAAATTAGGGTCGAAACGATTTTTGTCGGAAAATTCGGCCAACTCGGTGAATCTAATTTTTGAGAAATTTGCCCATCTCTAATTGTAAGCTTTTGCGAACAGGGCCCTCACACCTCATTTCTGTAAGTAGCTTTTCACTGTGTAATGTCTGGTTTGTCTGTACTCACACCCTCTAAATTGTACTTCAGAATATGTTGGTGCTAATTAAATAAACATTTATTATTATTATTATTATTATTATTATTATTATTATTATTATTATTATTATTATTTGTAACCAGCTTAACTGGCATGTTTCTGAATTAAGAGAAGTATTTTAGCCTGAAGGTGCTGGACTTTTGTGGCTTGATTGGACAGCCTGTAAGTAATAGTCTTTGACTTCTGAATAAAGACACAATTTGATGCATGAATGGTTATGTTTGGCTCCAGAGAGTTTGAGTTTCTCCACTAGCATGCTTTTATTTCAAGAAGAACATGGAGAAAGATGAAGAGCTCTTGAAAATGTTGGTACCAGACATGGTGTCCTGCAAATTCACTCATATTCGATTTTCCTTTCCAGCAAACCTAAAGTTGACATGAATCACCAGTGCTGAGGTCATCTATGGAGGCTGGAAGATCTCAGCTGGTTAGTTCACTTTTACAGGGACTGCTGAGTCATTCCCAGAAGGTAGCAACCAAAGTTTTATTTTTCCAGGCAAGTTTAGAAGCAGGAGAAGGAAACTGGATGATGGGCTGGCTGACCATGGAGTTGCCATGACATACATGTATTAAAGATACATACAGGTTCTTTGAAGGATCTACAGAATGTCATAATGAAGTTGCGCAGGTTGGACATCATGACAACTCTAAATTCCCAGAGAGGAGTTGTCTATTCTAATGTTTCTCTACACTTAGGGGGACAATTTTGGCTAGTTCTGGATCAAAGTAGTAGGCCAATAGCTTGAATTGGAAAACCATCATAACATTGAGGCTTTGAAAGGTGGAGACCGTGTTTACTAGTAGAGCAGAAACAGATGATATATATTTTGAGACATTATGGAGCACTTAAAGGGGTTGTCTCACTACAAAGACTTGCTTTCAACATGTAGGGACTCTTTGTCTTTTCTTTTTGCTCTTTGTCTTATCTGAGAGCAGAAAGTGACATCACCAGAATAGACAACAGCTTGAAAACAGAGTGTGTTACCTCTAAAAAAAAAAAAAGGAGATGAATAAATTTTGATATATTAGCTGTAAAAAAAAATCTGCACTATAGATTACATCTCCTACAGTCAAGAAAGTGCAATTAAAAGAGCTGGGAATATGGAGCTGATATGATTATCACTGCTATAGAACCACCCACAGGCTAACCAGGAAGTGTGAGAAAGCATGAATCTGTAGCTCTGTGAAACAGCATAGTGAAAAAACCCCTTTAATAGATCATTCTGTCAAATCTTCTCCTGAGACAACTCAGAAGCAAAACCCTCAGGAAAAGGATATATCTTACTGTCACAAAACCTATTAGAGATCGGTGGCAAATTGCACACATAAGATTGGCATATGGCTGAGCTGAGGTATGGTGTCTATGGAATACCTGGTCTTCACCCTTGAAGGGGTTGTCTCACTACAAGGATTGCATTTTATATGTTAAATATCTTGCACATACAAGTCACTTTGCAATATCTGTCCATTAACAGTGTCCTACCTATTCTTAGATATCCCCTTGTATTGGCTGCATCAGTTCATCAGGTTACCATAGCTACAGACCTGTTAGATCTCTCATGATAGGCTACCAGCGCTGGTCGCTATAGCTACAGACGTGGTGTTTTAAGCAGCTCCTCACTGCAGGCCAGTAGTAACCAGTAAAGCCAGTAAACGCACCACTGAATTAAAAAATGAAACCAAGAAAACAGGTCTGAGGTAAGATGCATTGATGTAGTGAGACAACCCCTTTAGCCACTGCAAGAGGGCTTGGAGTGCTGCTGGATACTCAAAGTTTTCAGTAACAGCTAATGTCTGGTATGCAATATAAAACATACTTACCAACTCTCCCTGATCGTCAGGGAGACTCCCTGAAAAGGGGGAGTCCTCCCAGGCTCCCTGAAGAGTTGGTAAATCTGCTGCTATGGTAGGTTTGCCACCAATCTGGTAAACCATCATGCAGGGATGGTTTTACTGCCAGGAGGCCAGTGCTGGTATTTTATTTGTACCGGCAATATCAAGTACTGGTAACTTTTAGAATACACTCTCGGGCATGCCTATTAGGGTATGTTCACATGGCTTATTTGGACGCTGTTTGTACACTGGATTTTTCAGCGCCAAAAACAGCATCAAAATTCTCCTGAAACACGCTTTTTCGGAAGAGGCTTTTAATGAGGTTTTAATGAGGTTTTGGACGAGGTTTGGACAAGGTTTCCACCCATACAAACTAATAACCAGGGCAAAAAAAACATGCAGAAAAACACTCCAAAAAAACTTGTCAAAAATGCACCGCACACTACATATACTAGTGCAGTATATATGGCTGAAAAGAGGCCAAACATAATCACAGGTTGACAATGTTTGGTCGGTTTTAGCCTAAGGCTATATGGCAGCTAAACCACTTTATACATCTGGCATTTTTACTGGCTGTGGGTTGCCCTTTACCTAGCGGTGGTGCCAGGGTAAAGCATCATGAGATGCTGCCCTGACATCACTTGGTGCATAGGGACCACATTGTAGCTAGACTCTGAAAGGAAGCTGATTAATGTGGTGTTACCCAGCTTGGATGCTGGTTAAGAGATCCAACATCCAGTAAGGCTGAATGATACCACATTCCTTATCAGCTTTCCTCCAAAGCTGTTACACAAATGTGAAAAGGTGGTTTGACTTTGTGCAAAAGTGGGCGTGTCATGTAAAACAAGGTATGTGGCCCCCTTAAACCATCAAAGGAGCAAGCTGCAATCCAAAATCTCCCGGAAGGCCACTTTTAAAAGTATGATATAAAATCAGTAAGCAATACACATATTTAGTCAAGTAAAGGGCCCAGGCATATGGATTTCAGATTTTAAATCTGCAGCATGTCAATCTATGCTGCAGATTTACTGTGGCTTTTACCCTTTCCTATAGAAAGTCAGAAACCACAATAAATCCACAGTTGTTGCAGGTCTTCTGCAGAGACTCTGTGAGCCACATGTATGAAAACTGTCTAGGTCTAAGACTTTCTTTGATACCCATAGCAACTAATCAGAGCTCTGTAGCGCTCTGTCTTATACCTAGACAGTTTTCATACATGTCCCCCTGTGAGTCCACAGCAGCATCTTCAGCTGCAGATTTTATATATTATGGGCTTAATTTATGAAAATGTCTAGTTATAAAACTGTGTTTTTTGCCCATAGCAACGGATAAGAGCTCAACATTAATTTTTTTTAAACTGCTCTAGAAAAATGAAAACTGACCCCTGATTGGTTGCTATTAGTAGTAAAGACAATGTTACTGTTAGACAGCTATGATAACTGAGGCCCACTATAGTATGGAAAATCCATAGCTGCAGATTTTGCTGCAGACTAACAGTGTGTCTGCAATGAGAAAATCTGAAACAAAATATACATGAATCTGGTATGGATTTTCTGCCTAAGATTTTAAGTTGTTTGGCTGTCCACAAGTAGTTAAGCGGAATGCTCAAATATAAGAATATTAAAAAAAATTCTCTTCATCATCTACTCGTAAAGTCAAAAGGTAAAAGAGATTTGCTACACATTTTGAACCTAGCAAATCACTTATACTGCCTCTATTATGTTTTTTTTAGCTTTATTGTAGATGCCTTCAGCTGAGAGAGAATAATTTACTTTGTGACAGAAGTGAACGGAAATATCAGCTTATTAGTCCAGAATTGTATGTCTCACCTTGTCTTATATTTGAACATTTCCACTTTGGGATCTAGTTGTTCAATACTTTTTTCCTGAAGCCTTGTTAGCAGGAACCTTAAATCAGCATTATATTATATCTTAGCATATGGAACCTTTTTTCTTATATCAATGACCATGAAATTGCTGACTTTGCCGTTTCCTTATCTCCAGTCATTTTTTTTTTTTGTAGGAGAGCTACATACGCAGCTGCTCAGGGACACAATAATATGATTAAATTGATGCTTTAGTCTGTGAGAAAAGGTCAATTTTCGTACTGTAATGTCAATATGATAATTGGTACGGGTTTGGAATTGGAACTCTGGCTTTTTTCCTCTGTAAATGAAAAAGATAATCCTTAGCTGAGAGTATGTTCACTTTATATTGATTCGGAAGATGTTTCTTGTAGGTAATCAGGTGTCAATGTTGTTTGTTAAGATTTAGATCTTATGGGTTTTCACCTAATTATGGTATTGTTGAGTTCTCAAATGTAGATGGTAAAATATTTTATGATCGCTTGCACCTTATTACTGGTAAATAATTGCACAATGTGTTACACATTATATTATGGCGGTATGTGAAATATATGTGATTTCTTTATATTTAAAATATTTATTTATTTAATTGCATTTTATTTTTTATATGCATTTCAAAATAAGATTATTCATTTTACACATGAAGAACATGCAACAATTTTTTTTTGTCTAAAAACCTAATTTTCTTCTCAGAGAAGAGCGAAAAAAAATTGACCACAATTATTAAACTTCTTTCTTGAAGCAAAGGGTGGGATGTTAAACCACCAAATTAAATCATGGAGGCCACTGCTGCTTATTATTTCTTCTGTTTTCACAATACCAATTTTCAAATATAAATAGATTTTTTAGATGAACCCAAGCATCAACGTCAGATGGAATTTTGTATTTCACAATTTTTTACTATTTTCTTGCTATAAAATCTCTTAAAATAACTAACATATTGGTATCACGTCCAACTGAGCCAAAATAACTCAAGTTTTGGATTATGAATACTCCCCAATTTATTAATAATTTCTTAATAATAGTGGCAAAACTTGGAGCATCACATAATTTAAATTTATCAGGCTTTGACTTCTACATCTTAATTTATAATTTCTAGGTAGAGTAAGCATCGTGCAGAACAAATAACTGACATCCAGTGGGACTAATTCTTTCTTAACTCAATACACCATTTGTAATGCATCATTCCAGTGCTCTGGTGTCAAATCCATCTCTCCTTGCCATTAAGAAAAACAATCCTTTATACCTTTGTCCAATAATTTTCCCTTACAACAGAAATACAATTTTGGCTTCAAATGTTTCTTTTGATTTATCCTATATACTGTATAAATTATTATTAACAGTACAGTCTTAATTTGTGACTTAAAAGCATGTCTAAGTTATAAATAGCAAAAAAAATGGATTTTGAAATAAAATTCACTTTGCCATTCATTGAATGATTCCAACCTTGTGTCAATAATTGTCTGGTTAAACTAGTAAAGTCTCTCCAAAACCTTGATTTCTCATGCAATCCAACCTCCTATATTTTGTACTTTCAAGAGGCGAATAGTTGAAACATTTCTGAGTTTTGAATACATTCCACAAAGCAAAGTCCCTTTCCAGGACAGGCACATATCTTTTAAATTATGGGTAGATTGCATACTTGCGCAGTTCTTCCTGTTCTTTTCTATGGCAGTTCCAAATATAGCCTAGTAAGTGTGCTTGGCTATTCTCTGAATTCCCATAGAGATGAATTGAGAGAGCCATACAAACATGGCCTGCTTCCCATTCATTGAACATTGGAAAGGGATTTTGCTCCAAGGCAAAACTCCTTTAATTTTATAATAACAGTTGGAGTGATAACTTAGGTAATATAAGTCCCAGAACAAAGGAGATTTGCCAACATTTTGTATTAAAACAATCAAGAATCTCAGACCTTGGCACTGGTAAAAATACTTTATTGAACAAAATGTAAACATTTTTAGTAGCACTGGTGAAAGGATATCTTTATACTCTAGGAAAAATGGAACTTTAATGTCTACATCCAGTTCTGTTCTTTGCTAGTCTGACAATTTAGGAAAGTTTATGCTAGGCAAGAAAGCTGAAATTTCATTTCAAAATTATGCAGTTCAGAAAAATACAATCTTATAAAAGTCAACAAACTCTTCAACTATCTTCCCAGTCTCATGAATAATAAAGCCATTTCCCTCAATGTGCACATTTTATATTGATTTGTAAATGTTTGCAATACTAGCCTCAAATTCTATGCTTACAAATGTTTAATTTCCCAAAAAATTAAAGCACTCTGTCATTAAACATTTTTTAAACTAATTCTATCACATATCATTTTAAAAGGGACTAGAAAAACATCGGAGGACGAAGAGTGTATAGTTCAAAAATTACAATTGCATCTTTATTGATAACCTACATAACATAACAGAAATTATTAAAAATCGGCATATCAAGGAGTCCAAAAAACTCCAGGCTTGTGTAATTCCAAAACATGCACAGAAATGTAAAGGTGGAAATGTATATAAGGTGCTCCAATAGATATACAAGGCAGTATATATAGGTAAAAAACTTTCAGGCATAGACAGATAATATATTAATAATCAGTATATAAAAGATATACAATAACCTACATTAAGTAATTCCATGTACAATTTGTAAAACTTCAAAAAATACAAGAGGTCCAGTATAAAAAAAATCGTGCAAAAAGTTATGGAACAAATATATATGGGACCTAAAGATACTAAAGGCAGAACCTATGGGGCAATATGTATCAATATAAAAAGATTGGTACTAATATATATCGGGTTTTAGCAAGTAAATACTCCCATGATGAAACGCAGATAGTATAGAGGTATACCTCAAAGAAAAAGGAGATCCCAGCAGGAGGAATGACAGCCCGGTCCTAAACGCGCTTTTTGCGTTATGCTTCCTCAGCAGGAAGCATAACGCGAAGCGCGCGTTGGGGACCGGGCTGTCATTCCTCCATGCTGGTGATCTCCTTTTCTCTTTGAGGTATACCTCTATATCTATCTGCAGTTTTCATCCATGGGAGTATTTACATTGCTATACCCGATATACTATTAGTACCATCTGTCTATATGTGATACATATTGCCCCATAGATTCTGCCTTTAGTATCCTTTGGAGTATCCCATATATATTTGTTCCATATACTTTGTGCACGATTTTTTTATACTGGGACCTCTTGTATTTTTGAAGTATACCAAAATTGTTACCGGCAGTTACTTAATGATATCTTTCTATACTACTGATATTACTTATATTATCTGTCTATGCCTGAAAGTTTTTTACCTATATATACTGCCTTGTATATCTATTGGAGCACCTTATATACATTTCCACCTTTACATTTCTGTGCATGTTTTGGAATTACACGAGCCTGGAGTTTTTTGGACTCCTTGATATGCCGATTTTTAATAAGTTCTGTTATTTTATGTATGTTATCAATAAAGATGCAATTGTAATTTTTGAACTATACACTCTTCGTCCTCCGATGTTTTTCTAGTCTGTATCTATAGAGAGTAGTTCGTCCCTGAGAGGTGATTCTCACCCAAACAAGTTTAAACTATTATCAATAGTTGGATTTATTTATATAGCGTTTATCACATATCATTTTAAGTATTATTATTACAATAATATTGAGGATTGGAGTATGGCTAACTATGATTAACAAGCTCAATTCTAGAAGGGGCATACTGTCACGATAAGCGGAGAAAAGCCCTCCCCATTCACATTTAGTTGCACATGTTCCATCCGAAAACCAGACAGAAGAATGTGCATGTTGAATGCTTTTCGGGCAGCCCGCGGGCGGAAAAACTGCTGGGCGGAAAACCCGTGCAGTGGGGACTGTTGCACAGGTTTTCCATAGGAGCCTGTTGTGCTCGTTTGCGGGCAATTTTTGAGGTCTGCAAAACGCAACCGTTGAAAAACGGCCGCAACCCGTGGGCCCTGGGACATGCCCTTACCACCAAAAGTTGCAATTTTAATGTGCAAACATGTCTTTTTATTTAATGCAAAGTTACACAAGCCCCAATTAGTCTGTTGTTTTCTTATCATGCAAAGATCTGCCAAATATGTGATGTTTGCCCTATCACATTCATGGGTCAATGTGTGTGAAAAAAGGGCTTCTAATGTTTTAGGCTGTACAATGATTATATTATCCAACAGCATGTCCATAAAAAGTAAACAACAGGGTTAAAGGTGGAATTTGGGAGGTAGAGAGTCCCTATGTAACTTATTGTGTATGGATCATTCCATTCACTATAATGTCTATTGATAACAGGTAGGTATCTAATAAATCAGAAAGACCTCAATGAATAATGTGGCACCTGCAGTCATGCCATATGATGGAAACAGTGCTATGATTAAAAGTATGAAATTCTACAACCTCCAACATGTTTCACCACTACATGTGGCGTCATCAGGGGAAAGGGGTTATAGTGTAGAATTGCATACATGTAATCATAGCACTATGCCTCTGATGTGGCATGACTGTATTTTGCATGCCTCACTTTTCAGTTTTTATATTTTTTACAAAAGTTTAACATATACAATAAATTTCGTTCCACTTCACAATTGTGTCCCACTTGTTGTTGACTCTTCACAGAAAAAAATTTAATGTTATATCTTTATGTTTAAAGCCTGAAATGTGGCAAAAGGTTTAAAAGTTCAAGGGGGCCGAATACTTTCACAAGGCACTGTAAGTACATCCTAATGCTAGTTTGGGGCACTGTTGCAGCTAACAATCGGCGCTTACAGTGCGGGATGGTGTTTCCACCATCCTGTGCTGTTTAACCCCTTAGACTCCGCAGCAAAGATGGTCGTGGTGTCTGGATCAATGAGAAATAGTGTTGCACACCGTTCCTCACTTCAATCGGGGTGCTTGTGGTGAAATTGTGAGCTCTCGATTGGTTAACATGGCAACTGGAAGCCTTGTGAAGGATTCCATTGCCACCATTTTTCCTGTTTTACTCCTTTTCCTCTCCGGCAAGGCAGGTTAAAAAAGCCCTCTTTGTTCACCCTAATGTTGTATTGGGAAAATGTTAAAGGGTGTTTAAATATTACACCCCCTAGTGGGTGGGAAACATCCTAGGGGGGCTCCCAAAGTTAAAGGGAAAAAAAATGTTTTTTTTAAAGTGTAAAAAAATTTTAAAAAAATTTTAAAAAGAAGTCACCCCCCCTTTCGCCATTTGGGGCAAATAATAAAAAAATTAAAAAAGTTTTTTACATATTTTTGGGATCGTCGAAACAGAAAAAAGTCTGATCTGTTAAATAAAAACAAATTTTTTGGGCCCCTTTCACGAACCCCATGAAGAAAATTCCAAACACCAAAATTCCCTTTTTTTGGTCATTTCATCCCCCCAAAACTGGAATAAATTTAATCAAAAAAGTTGATGCTTCCCCAAACGTAGCAATAAATTTTACACTTAAGCCCACAAAAAATGCACCCACATTGAAGACCATTGGTGTTAGCACAAAAAAGTTATTGGTCGCAGAAAATGGCGCCACCATGCAAATTAAAAAAAAATAGAAAATGTTTGGAATTTTGTTACTGTACCAAAACATAATGAAAATCGTACATGTTTGGTATTACCGGATTTGTATCAACCTGTAGAATACAAATAATACATCATTTTTACCAAACATTGAACATCGTAAAGACAAAACACTCGCAAACATTGCACAAGTGCTTTTTTTTCCCATTTTGCCTCATTTAGAATTTTTTCGCAATTTCCCATATTTTTTTTTGGTATTTTTTATTCACCATAAAGACACCATTAAGAAATTACTCTTGTCCCAAAAAATAAAAGCCCTATAGTTATTTTGAAAAAATAAATTTGAAAAAATAGGCCTCAGCGTTAATGGGTTAATATTAGTCGCATTGGAAAAATGGATTGTTTGCCCTGCAAAAAGTGATGGCAGTAATACTCAGTTGTTCACAGATAAGTCGAATACAAGCATCAAAATTATGTTACCTTAAGAAGTGTTTCTTATATTTTACAGATTCTTTTTTCATAAGAGGGAGCCAAGCGACTCTGAATTTACCTTCTTAAGGTGCACATGGAAAACTGCTCATTTATGCTCATAAGTTTAATGGTTGCTAAATTATACTGCAATAAAAATTATTGGCCAACCATGGTTTCCTCTGGCAATGACACTCAGGGTTAGAAAAACTTCCTGACACATCATTTCCTCCCATTGTTCTTTTGGGATGTGCAATATCATCAGTCCCAAGAAAGAGTCAGGTGGTAAGTCCAAGGATTTCATAGGCTGATAGGCTTCAAGTGTCTTGCTATTATAGCAAGCATATTGCTTAACATTGCTGTTTTACCAAGCATGTACGAACAAGCATGGAACCCGTAGTTATTTTAAAAACTAATGGATAAAAATAAACCACACTGACGGATTAGAAGTCAAAAATTTCAGGGAAACCCGCACCAGAAGAAGACCTGAGTGTGCTGTACAAGGACCACCGCCATCACTACTGGCTGCAAGTTGAGTTCTGCATTATTATGTTGAAAGTGGGGTGAGGGACAATGGTAAGAGAGGTTGAGAATGGATATGTGGAAAAAGCAGAGCTGCTTGGATAGACAGAGATTAAAAGAACTGAGAATTGAGGAAGGTCAGTTGAAAAATTGAGGTGAGAGCAGGGAGAAGGGTTAAAGAAGATGAGGGTGGATGTGAGTTAAGGGGAGAAGTAGGAAGGGACTGAGGTAAGATAACGCGGTGTTGGTGGAATGGACATGGAGAAAAATGTCGTGAGGGAAAAGCATCAGTGGAGAGGGGGGGGGTAAAAGTGGAGAGGGTATGGATATAGGGTATGAAGGTGGATAAAGGTCACAGGAAAAATGTGGGGGCAGGGATAGGGGCAGAGACTCCATTTATCCCTTTCCACCTTCCTTCTTTTAAATATTCCCCTTTCGTCTCACTTTACTCCTTCCTCCCACAGATTCCTCTTTCCCCATTTTCAAACCCCATTCTCCCCAC
>JAODAL010058269.1:0-22186 GCA_025379985.1 Phyllomedusa bahiana
TGCAACATAAGTCAAAAAGTACAAAGGTGAAAAAATTAATAACAAAACACTGGTACAGAAGGAGAGAGGTCTCTGCCCGTGAGGGCTTACAATCTACAAGGAAGGTGGGAAGAGACAGAAGGTGAGGGGGCGGACATGTTTGTGGAGGGTGTAGTGACAGCGAGGTTATTGTTGGTTATAGGCAATCCTGAAGAGATGGGTTTTCAGGTTGCTTTTGAGGCTGGTGAGAGTGGGTGAGAGTCTGATGGGTTGGGGCAGTGAGTTCCAGAGAATGGGGGAAGCAGGGGAGAAGTCTTGGAGACAGTTACGTGAAGAGCTGAAAAGAGGAGAGCAAAATGTTCAGGGACGTCCGTGCAGACAGCTACGCGCGTAGAGACGGCTCTTGACGATAGGTGAGCTCCCCTCTGAAAAGGCAGGGATGGATTACTAGGCCCCATTTACCCGGTAAAGACCAAATACAGGTCGGAAAATCCCAGCGGGTATTTGGTCTTTTTTTGGCACGCAGGTGGGCGACTTTTGTCTGCGGTTTGCGGATTCGCCTGTCCCCGCTTCACATCCACAAGTTCATGTTCTGCCCGAAAACCAGGCAGAAGAATGAACATGTTCTACGTTTTTAGGAACGTCGGTGGTGTAAAAAAACCGTCCGGTGGCAAATCCGTGCAGTGTGGACTGCTGAACAGATTTTCCATTAACCCCTTAACGACCCTGGACGTATAAGTACGTCCCAGGGCCGCTAAGGGGCTTTGCAGGGGGATCGCTCCGCGACCCCCCCGCACAGCCGCCGGGTGTTAGCGGCGATTTGCCGCTAACACCCGGCAGTAACAGCGCTGGTGGCTCCGCCCGCTGGCGCTTTTTAACCCGTCAGACACCGTGGCAAAGATGGCCGCGGCATCTGAATGAACGACGATCGGTGCCGCGCGCCGATCCGACGACCGGACACGGTGGTGGGGAGCCCTGTGAAGGCTCCCGTCACTTACAGTTCCCGGTTTGCCCCACTTCCGGCCGTAGACAGGAAGTGGGGAAACCGCCATCTTAGTACACCCTAATGCATTGCCTATGCAATGCATTAGGCTGTATTAACAATCGCGCCCCCTAGCGGTCAAGCACCATAGGGGGACTAAATGTTACAGTAAAAAAAAAAAAAAAAAAGTTTTAAAGTACAAAAAAAAAAGTATTAAAAGTTCAAATCACCCACCTTTCCCCATTTTACAAATAAAATCATTAAAATAATAAAAAAGTTACACATATTTGGTATCGGGCCCCGTCCAAAAAAGTCCGATCTATAAAAATATAACATCATTTAATCCATACGCTGAACACCGTAGAAGAAAAAAAATTCCAAACGCCAAAATTGCGTTTTTTGGTCATTTTACGTCACTCAAAAAATGGAATAAAAATGATCAAAAAAGTCGCATGTATTCCAAACTGCTAGCGATAAAAAGTACACTTCAGCCCCCTCACTGATGTCCGTAGGTGTTAGTACAAAAAAGTTATTGGTCGCACAAAATGGCGCCGAGGCACAAATTTCAAAAAAAGAAAATGTTTGGAATTTTTTTTACGGTACCAAAACATAACGGAAACCCTAAATATTTGGTATTGCCGGATGCGTTACAACCTGTAGAATACAGATAACACATTATATTTACCGAAGATTGAACGCCGTAAAAGCAAAACCCCCAGAAACATGGCGAAAAACTTTTTTTTTTTTTTCACAATTTGTCCCACTTGGAATTTTTTTGCGGTTTCCTAGTATATTCTATAGTATAGTGAATAACCCCAAATTAGAAAGTACATCTTGTTCCCGCAAAATAAAAGCCCTCATGTGTCTATGTAGGTGGAAAAATAAAAAAGTTATGGTTTTCAGAAGGCGAGGAGGGAACAACGAACCAGTCACCAAAAAAAAAACGCTGGGTCCTTAAGGGGTTAAAGTCAATGTAAAAGGGTGACAGTCGGTTTACAGACAGCTTTCAAATTCGAAAACCATCTGTAAAACCTGTGCCATGGGGACAACTAACAGTACCTGCCCTCCTGATCGCTGTATATACAGACTAGCAGAAAGCCTGTCATGTGAATGCTGTGTCTTGGTAAATGCTTGGGCTGCTGGGTTTGCTGCACTCAGTGAAGAGGATGGATTTCCCCTGAAGCTCGGGCTTTAAAGGGGTTGTCTCGCTACAAAGAATAGCTTTCAAATTGTAGGGAACACAAAATAAAGACATTTTCCAAATATATTGCTTTGTTCCTCTGTTTTCCCTAAGGAGATACAAGTGAATTTATGACCTCCCTGGCTATTTCAGTTCCCTCAGTAACTGACCTGTAAACAAATCTCCCCCTGCTGTTTGTTCAATGAGATAACAGTGAGTGAAGTCATCACACTGGTTGGTTGTGGCAGTGTCCTGTGCTGCTCAGCAGTAAAAAGCTTGATTTATGTAAAATAAACAGAACTATAATTAGGGCTTTTGTTTTGGGGATCAGAAAGAATCCTGTTAGTATTTTTTGAAAGCTTACTATCTAATTAGCATCTGAAAGCACGCGGGGTTTTGGAGCTGTAAAAGCAAGAGCTTAGCAAATGAGTCATCTAACCGGGAAGTGACGAGTATTTCTTTTATCACTCCTGAAACCGAAGGGAGACAACTTTTTTAATAAAAATATAAATATATAAAATATAAAATATATATATATATATAATTAATATATAAAAAATTTTTTTATTTTATTCCGTTTCCCCCCAAAAATAAGACCCCCCCCCAAAAAATAAACATAGTGCATTCTTGTGACATTCAGAGTTGGCTCTTATGCGAGTTGTGATTAAACACTACATCAGAGGCAATTTCAAGTTTTGGGGCCCCCTGGGCAAAAAGTGAAATCGGGCCCCCCAGTTACCATGCCCCATTTTACAATGCTGGTATCTTCTTATGTGGCGGGAGGGCTTTTGGGGCCCCCCCCCCAGGCGCGGGGCCCGGTAGCGACTGCTACCCCTGCCCCCCCCTATAGCTACGCCCCGACTACATATATTAATCTTAATTTTTGTTCAACAAAAAATGTGAATTTTTGTTCAGGAAAACAAACACCCCCAAAAAATAACTCTTAGCTCCCCCTTTAGGACAAAAATTTATATAAACACTTCTTATACTTCTATAATATATATATATTATATATTAATATATATATAAAATATTTTATCACTTTTTTACACATTAGCCCTCATAAGGTCAGAAAAAGACTCTGGGGGGCAGGGGGCAAATTTTAAGCTTCGGGGCCCTGGGAAATTTCGAAAAGGGGGCCCCCTGCTACCATGGCCTTTACAATCTGTGGGAAGGCTTTTGGGCCCCCCTCAGGCTGCAGGGCCCGGTAGCGACTGCTACCTCTGCACCCCCTGTAATCCCTGCTGGGTGGGCATTCTTGTATAGAATAATGAGTAAAATGTGATAATGAAAACACATACACAAATAGAATATTATTGTAAAAAATTATTAACAGCCCAAACCACAAATTTTAGCCCTGCCACCGGCGACCCTAATACTTTAGATCACTTATATATAACTGTCCATGACAAAAAAGTGACACGACTGCTAGACTTATTTTAGTGGCACTTTTGCTGTTAAAAAATAAAAAAGTGTGAAAAAAACAATATGATTTCTTTTTTTTACCCTCATATTATACATATCACTTAAAAATGTAAAAAAAACTTAGTAGAATAACTGAGTGTGAGAAAGCGTTAAACGTTTAAATTCGATTTTCTCAGAATAGGGCTGGGGCGGAAGGGAGGTGAAAAAAGCCGCCAGGAACTGGGTTTAAAAGGGGTTGTCTCATTACAAAGATTAGCTTTCAACATGTACGAAACTGAAGGGAAAACGTTTTCCCATTTATGCATTTTCATTTTTTTTTGTTAAGGTGCTACAAGTATTTTATCCCTTCTGAGGGCCTCAGGTTTCCCAAAATGACCGACCGTGTACTTCTCCCCCCCGCTTTTTCATCTGATAGCAGGGAGTGACAGCAGCATTATTGCATTCATGCATTCTATGAAACTTTGAGATGAGACAACTCCTTTAAGGCAATATCCAGAAAAAAAAATGAAAACTCAGAGCTGAATGGAATTTCCTTACTGGTATCCATTCATATATATTGTGAAGACCAAAACTTCATTTATTACCTTTCTTGTGCTTTTATTTTTAATTTCTGTGTATGTACAAAAAAAAATGTTTAAAACACTTCTCCATTTTCACACAACTTTAAAAAGTAAAACAAACATTTGATGCAGTGTAGCACTATCACAAAAATAGGTAAATACCTTAAAGGGGTTGTCTCACTACAAGAATTGCTTTTCATGTTAAAGATCTTGCGAAAACAAGTCACTTTGCAATATATGTCCATTACCAGTGTCCTTCCTATTTCTTTATATCCCCTCTTGTATGGGCTGGCTTCAGCGTCCTCCAGCTCGCTATAGCTAAGACCCTTTTCAGTCTGTCCTGATAGGGCTTGCCAGAGCCTATTTCTATAGCTGCAGACCTAGTGTCCTCAGTAGCTCACCACAGCAGGCCAGTAGAAACCAGTCAACACGTTGCTGAAATAAAAAATGAAAATGAAAACAGGACTGAGGTAAGCTGAATCGATGTAGTGAGACAACCCCTTTAAGACTCTATTGTCACTCCTTCAGTGATAGCTAATTTCCAAAATAAGTATCTGCTTTTACCCAAGTGCCTTCTTTTTGCATGGGGTATGTTTGGAGCAAGGTTGCAGAAAGGTGCGGTAACCATACCCAGTTTGGAAAACCCTACTTAGGCTGCGTTTACACGGCAAAGACCAAATACTGGTCGGATTGAACGACCAATATTTTGTCTTTATTTGGCACGTAGGGGGTGGCTTTTGTCTGTGATTGCGGATTCAAGCCGACCCCTTCGCACCCACATATTTATGTTCAACCCGAAAACCGGGCGGAAGAATGAACATGTTCTGTGTTTTTCGGAACATCGGCGGTGTAAAAATACATCCGGCGGAAAATCCGTACAGTGTGGACTAGTGCACTGATTTTCTATTTAAATCAATGTAAAAGGTTGACAGTCGCTTTACAGGCGGCTTTCAAATCCGAAAACCGTCAGTAAAACTGACTGAAAACCCTGCCGTGGGGACAAGCCCTTAGCAAGGCTGCGAGAACTAAAACCCACATGTTCACCTCATGGAATCATCCAGCAAGGCAGCTACTGTATAAAATTGTAAAGGCTATATGCACTACTGTAATCATTTTTTATTTTAATGTCAAAATGTATCCAAAATGAAAACTTTTATTTAAAAAAAAAAAAAAAGTGTCTCCATGGCAACAGACAACAAACAAGAGTTGTGTAGTCAGATCCTGCAGTCAGGGCCATCTTTTCCATTGGGCATACTAGGCAGTTGCCGAGGGGCCCCACAAGTATAGGGGCCCCAAGCGGTGTATGTATGTCATAGGAATACAAGAAAAATACCCTGATCCCTTGGTTGGCTTTGCTTAATTTTTTTTTTTTTAACTGTTTGTTTTTTAAGGATGTTGCAAACAGTTAAAAACCATGGTGGAGATGGAAAGCCAAAGGCTCCCTGCCCTGCCAAATAGTCTTGTAGACTGCAGGCTTCCGGTGTCCAGACATAAGTGGCGAGATAATATGGGTGTGCTTGGGTGGGGGGGGACTCTAAAAAAAAAAAAAAAAAAGAAAAACGAGGAAGGGCCCACCTGCAGGCCTATTGCCCTGGGGCCCATGATCCTGCTAAGACGACTCTGCCTGCAGTCTGGCCTTTACCTCTTCTTCGCATACTGAACCGCAGGCCCAGACTACAGAGGATTTATTTGTTGTCTGTTACCATGGAGACACATAAGTCTGAGTAATTGCTGTAGGTACAAAATAAGTATGAAATATTTAAAAGGGTTGTCTCACTACATTGATTCATCTTACCTCAGTCCTGTTTTCTTGGTTTAATTTTGAATTCAGGGGCGTACTTACTGGCTACTGCCAGCTGCAGTTAAGCCCGGTCTGTTAGCTATAGCAACCAGTGCTGGCAGCCTATCAGAATAGCTCAAAAAAGGTCTTACTATAGCGACCTGAGACTGATGCAGCCCATACAAGAGTGGATAACTAGGAATAGGTAGGACACTGTTAATGGACACATATTGCAAAGTGACTCGTTTTTGCAAGATCTTTAACATAAAAAGCAATCCTTGAAGTGAGACAACCCCTTTAACTAAGACTAAGTGCTAAGCTGCATTTTTTTCCATCTTATGCACTGGAGCAATAAAATAATTGGTTGCGAAGGCAGACATAGCTATTAACTTCTCATTTCCATATTTTGTTCCTTCCTTTTACCCTCAAACTAAGAGGTACCAGACGCCTATATGCCAAATTCCCAAAACAGCATTTACATGCAAGCAAAAAACTAATGAATAATATAGGACATATTTAATTATTAAACATGAGTACTAGTTTAAGAAGTACATTCCCACACATCAGCTTCATTCCCTCCATCACTCTATTCATATTGTTAACTATATGTGACCATCCCACAGTAATTACAGCTCACCACTCAGCACCTACTCTTAAAGGGGCAATACAGTCTTATGGAAATAAACCATAAATAGGTTCTCCTGGACATCAGACTAATAAATTATGTTTAGAATAGCCCATAAATAATTCATTTGTGCATGGTTCTAATAAATTTTAAGCTTAATTTTCAAGATCTCTGCTTGCTGTTAGTGAGTAGAAATATATTAAAGGGGTTGTCTCACTACGTTGATTCTTCTCAACTTAGTCCTGATTTCTCTGTTTCATTTTTGAATTAGGGGCTTGTTCACTGGCTACTATTCGCCTGCAGTGACACGCTGCTCAGGACACCAGGTCTGTAGCTATAGCGACCAGCTCTGGCAGCCTATCAGGAGAGAACAGGTCTGTAACTATAGTGACCTGAGATGGTGATGCAGACCATACAAGATGGGATATCTAGGAATAGGTAGTTAATGGACAAACATTGCAAAGTGACTTGCTTTTGCGAGATCTTTAACATAAAAAGCAATCCCTGTAGTGAGACAACCCCTTAAAGTCATATTTATACAGTATTATACTTCTAGAGGCACCAGTGCAAGGCTCTTTACTAGAGCAATGATAACGTGAACAAACACGTCAACATACACACGTGTCAACAGGACACTTTTTTTCCAATCTCAACCCATGTCAACAAGAATTAGTTTATTCACTGAACAATTGTGAGCAATTGATATATATATTTATAGCAGAAATCATTACATTTTATTTCCCTAAAACTGGAAATCCCTTATAAGGGCAGTTTTACATGTTAAAATCTTGCATAAAAAAAAAAAATCGCTGTTAAAAACACGTTTTTTTTCAAACATTTTTTTTTTGTTTTTCTTTTACAATAGCCAGATGTTAGTTGGAAGTTCATAGGCAAATAAAAAAATACACTAGAGATTTCAGAGAGGGGGGTTGTAATTTTATTTTTATTGCATCTGAGGTACTTTTTGGGGGTTTTTAGCAGTTATTTTAAAATGCAACATACTGGTGGTGTAATTTTTTTTTCTCTGCACCAAAAAGGCCTGTGTGTTGCATTTTTTGTAACCTTTATTCCACATTGCAAAATATGTAATGGATCAAGACACACAAAAAAAACACATAATAAAATATGAACACAAGTTCCTGCAAAAAATGCTACTAAAACACATAGGGCGCCATGCATGAATGTTGACGCATAGAGACCAGTTCTAAGTAGCATTAAGATAGTGTAGAATGCGCCAGAATGTATGAACCTGTTCTTCTGCAGGTCATAATACAGGCAGTGTAGAGCCAATACCTCAAGTCCTGGCTCAGGCACCACCTTTACCCCTGGTCTGGCTGTTCGTCTGCAGGTCATACATACAGGCATGTAAGATAACCACAAGTCTGCTCAGGCTAACCACCCTTTACCCTGGTCTGGCTGTTCTTCTGCAGGACATACCTACAGGGCTTGTAATACCACAAGTCTGGCTCAGAGCACCACCTTTACCCTGGTCTGGCTGTTCTTCTGCAGTCATACATACAGGGCAGGTAGATTCCACAAGTCTGCTCAGGCACCACCTTTACCCTTGTCTGGCTGTTCTTCGCTGGTCATACATACAGGGGCAGTGTAGAGGCCAATACCACAAGTCTGGCTCAGCACCACCTTATCCTGGTCTGCTGTTCTTTCTGCAGGCCATACATACAGGCAGTGTAGAGCCAATACAACAAGCGGCTCAGGCACCACCTTACCCTGGTCTGTGCTGTTCGTCTGCAAGGTCATACATACAGGCATGTAGAGCCAATACCACAAGATCTGGCTCAGGCACCAACTTTACCCTGTCTGGCTGTTTTCTTGCAGATCATACATACAGGCGTGAAGTGCCAATACCACAAGTCTGGCTCAGCACCACCGTTACCCTGGTCTGGCTGTTCTTCTGCAGGCCATACATACATGCAGTGTAGCCCAAATACCACAATCTGGCTCAGGCACCACAGCCCTGGTCTGGGCTGTTCTGCAGGTCCATACATACTGGGCAATTAAGCCAATACCACAAGTCTGGCTCAGGCACCACCTTTACCCTGGTCTGGCTATTCTGCCAGGTCATACATACGGCAGTGTAGACGCAATACCACAATCGGGCTCAGGCACCACCTTTACCCCTGTCGTGTCTTCTGCTGGTCATACATAAGGGCAGTGTAGTCAAATACCACAAGTCTGGCTCAGGCACCACCTTTACCCCGGTCTGCTGTTCTTCTGCATGTCATACATACTGGGCAAGTGTAGAGCCAATACCAAAGTCTTGCTCAGGCACCACCTTACCCTGGTCTTTCTTCCTGCAGGTCATACAGGGCAGTGTAGACAATACCACAAGTCGGCTCAGGCACCAACCTTTACCCGGTCTGTTCTTCTGGTGGTCATACATACAGGGCAGTGTAGAGCCAATACCACAAGCTGGCTCAGGCACCACTTTACCCCGGGCTTGCTGTTCTTCTGCAGGTCATACAACAGGGGCAGTGTAGAGCCAATACCACAAGTCCTTGCTCAGCACCACCTTTACCTGTCTGTTCTTCTGCAGGCATACATACAGGGCAGTGTAGAGCCAGATACCACAAGTCTTGCTAGAGCACCACCTTTACCCCTGGTCTGGCTGTTCTTCTGCAGGTCCATACATACAGGGCAGTGTAGGTCCAATACCACAAGTCTGGCTCAGGCTCCACCTTTACCCTGTCTGCTGTTCCTTCGCATGTCATACATACAGGCATGTAAGCAATGCCACAAGTCTGCTTCAGGCACCACCTGTACCCTGTCTGTTCTTCCTGCAGGTCATACATACAGGGCAGTGTAGAGACCAATACCACAAGTCTGGCTAGAACCACCTTTACCCTGGTATGTTCTTCGGCAGGTCATACATACAGGCGCAGTGTAGAGCAATACTACAAGTCTGGCTCAGGCACCACCTTTTACCCTGGTCTGTTCTTCTGCAGGTCAGACATACAAGGTCAGTGTAGAGCCAATACCACAAGTCTGGCTCAGGCACCACCTTATTACCCTGTCTGTTCTTCTGCAGGTCAAATATACAGGGGGCAGTGTAGAAGCCAATACCACCAAGTCCCCCCCCTGGCTCAGGCACCACCTTTACCCTGGACAAGCTGTTTCTACTGCAGGTCATACATACAGGGCAGTGTAGAGCCAAGACCACAAGTCTGGCTCAGCACCACCTTTACCCTTGTCTGGCTGTTCTTCGCAGGTCCATAACATACAGGCGTTTAGACCCAATACCACAAGTCAGGACTCAGGCACCACCGTTTACCCTGTCTGTTCTTCTGCAGGTCTACATACAGGGCAGTGTAGAGCCAATACCCCAAGTCTGGCTCCAGGCACCAACTTTACCCAGTCTGCTGTTCTTCTGCGGTCATACATCAGGGCAGTGTAGAGCCAGAAACCGCACAAGTCTGGCTCAGGTACCACCTTTACCATGGTCTGGCTGTTTCTTCTGCAGTCATACATAAGGACCCCCGTGTATGAGCCAAAATCACAAGTCGGGTCAGGCACCACCCGGTACCCGGGTCTGGCCCTGGTCTTCTGCGTCAACATACAGGGCAGTGTAGAGCTAATACCACAAGTCTGCTCAGGCACCACCTTTACCCTGGTCTGTTCTTCTGCTGGTCATACATACAGGGCAGTGTAGAGCCAATACCACAATCCTGGCTCTGGCATCACCTTTACCCCGGTCTGGCTGTTCTTCTGCAGGTCATACATACAGGGCAGTGTTAGAGAAATACCACAATCTGGCCTCCGTCACCACCTTTACCCTGGTCTGCTGTTCTTCTACAGGTCATAACATACAGGGTAGTTAGGCCAATACCACATGTCTGGCTCGCACCACCTTTACCCTAGTATGGTGTTTTTGTTTCTTCTGCAGGTCATACATACAGCGTGAGAGCCAAGGCCACAAGTCTGGCTCAGGCACCACCTTTACCCTGGTCTGGCTGTTCATCTGCAGGTCATACATACAGGGCAGCTGGTAGGCAATACCACAAGTCTGGCTCAGACCCACTTTACCTGGGTCTAGTCTTCTGCAGGTCATACATATAGGGCAGTGTAGAGCCAATACTCCACAAGTCTGGCTCCGGCACCACCTTTTACCCTGTCTGTTCTTCTCAGGTACATACATATAGGGCAGTGTAGAGCTAATACCACCCAAGTCCTGGCTCAAGGCCACCACACTTTATCCTGGTCTCTGTTCTTCTGCAGTCATACATACAGGGCGTGTAGTGCCAATACCAACAAGTCTGGCTCAGGCACCACCTTGACCCAGGTCTGGCTGTTTCCTTCTGCAGGTCATACATACAGGCAGTGTAGAGCCAATACCACAGGTCTGGCTCAGGCACCACCTTTTACCCTGGTATGCTGTACTGCAGGTCATACTTACAGGCATGTGAAGAGCCAATCCACAAGTCCTGGCTCAGCACCACCCTTTACCCTGTCCTGGCTGTTCTTCTGCAGGTCATACATACAGGGCAGTGTAGAGCCAATACCAACAAGGCTGGCTCAGGCACCACCATTACCCTGGTCTGGCTGTTCTTCTAGCAGTACATCACAAACGAGGGCAGTGTAAGCGAATACACAAGTCTGGCCTCAGGCCCACCTTTACCCTGGTCTCTGTTCTTATCTGCAGTCATACATACAGGGCAGTGTAAGAGCCAATACCACAAGTCTCTGCTCAGACACCACCATTATCCTGTCTGGCTGTTCTCTGCAGGTCATACATCCTGGGCAGTGTAGAGCCAATACCACAAGTCTGGCTCAGGCACCATCTTTACCCTGGTCTGGCTGTTCTAACTGTTCTGCATCTAGGTTTGGCATCAAAGAATCATAGATGTGTCTAATTCTACAAATGTGGTGCATAACGACTCGCTCTCGTCTGGACGCCCTCCTGGGCCGTCCTGGGGGTATTTCACTCACGGATCGCCACTTGGGTTAAATTGATGGCACTGACAAAGGCTTCTTCCTTATATAATCAGCTGATTTATTTTCTCACTGTTTACAACGTACTGCATATAAAACAAGAAAAAACGATACCCTAGGCCGTCTGGCCACTAGCTATACAAATAGCTTTTCCTCCACTATCGTCGCTGGACCCTGGCATCGAGCCCCACACACATCCACTATACACCCATTTGCCCGCGGTTCAGCTTCCTCTAGAAGAGCCTTCCTCGCTGGCTTCACTGCTGCTCCAACTGCAGGTAGGAACCCCCCCCCCCACGATCACCTGTATAAGGAAGCCTTAATAGGTCCCAGATACCAACCAAAACCCGTCCTGGAATGTGGGGGACGCCTCCCACCCAACACTGGGGACCGTCCCGGGAAAGGCAACCGATTCCACCCCAAACCCCGCTTAGCAGAAAATTTTTAAACCCCCCCTTCCCGGTTTCAGGGTAACTTTGGTTATTAAAAAATTGGGGTTTGGCCCTTCCCTAAACCAAACCCAAGGTTTTCGAATTGGGGACACCATTTCCCCCCCAAGGGGGAGGTCCAAAAAGCCTGTAACCGGGGCCAACCCCCCCTGGCCCCGAAACCTTATTGGGGCGGGCCTTAAGGTTCCTTTTTGGGGCCACAGGGCGACGGCCACCCCGAATTTCCCTAAATTCTTTGGCGCCATAAAGGAAAAGTGGGGAAAAAAGGGGAAAGGGGCATTATAGCTCCAAAGTTTGGAGTACGAGTGTTCATACATCTACAGAACAGGTCTACTACAGCTTTTTGATGTCAGGTAACCTTCACAGCCCCGTTCATACATGTTGCCTATAAAGCCTAAATAAAATAAATTTTTTGGTCAAAAATGCTTTGTTAAATACAGATATAAAGGGCTATTAGGAAATATAAGCATTGTATACAGTGGCCCATCTGCTGTTCTGAAAACATCAGGATCCATATAACTGATGTCAATCATTGGGCTGTGCATCTGCAGTGCAGTAAAATCTACACAAGTGTGAACAGCAGCATTCTGCAACATCTGTATGCCGAGAGGATGATAACTAACGACAGAGGCGATCCTGGATAACATGCACTCTCCCCAACATGATATAATCGTCCAAGAGATGACATGTGAAAAACCTGCGGGCAACATATTCAACAAAAAGCACCGCACTCTCGAATTACACCCTGAAATGTAATCAATGTCCTCAAACACTTGACTTGTAGAAGACATCTTTGTAAGGAGAGACTTAGACTCGTATAATGAATATCCTGACAGCTTTTCAAGGCTTCTATTCTCACCACCCTTTCATCTTGATGTAGACTATGAAGAACTCTGAAAGGAGTGTATGATCACTCACTCACGTTGTTTTCCCATCTGGTCTTGGGTCTATCCTGTCACCATCCAGATGTAGACCTGTTGGCCATCTTCACCGCTAACAGGTCTTGAATGATTTCACAGTTTCCGGCACATACATGAGTTAATAGTGCTAGTTCCTCTGACATCATTGTTTCTATATTGCTTGGAACTAGAACAGGTATTTATTTTGCCATCGACCAATTTTACTGGAGAACAAGGTATCACATTTAATGAGTCTTACTCTCCCAGCGTCTAGACGAGCAGTGTTCAACGCGGTCATCAAGTACAATTAGAAAATCATACCTTAAAGTGAACCTGTCACAAGAAAAAGTATTTCTTCAACCTAATTATATCTTTGCATTATTTAGGGAAAACCGCAGTGAAATCTTGAGTCAATGGCATTAGTAGAAATAAAAGCTGAACTCTTGCAGATGGTACAGATATCACACGTGGTCCCAGCCTGCATTAGTTAGACTAATCTCAACACAAATTTTTTGAGGAGACATATTTATAATACTTGACGAAATTTTAATCTTTTTAGTTTAAAAAAAATATTCTGCATGCTTTTAGTTCTCTTGTAAATCAAGGGATGCCAGTAGTAAAAATGAAGGCAAATTCTGTTGAATCTAAAGCCTGGAAGAACCTGGAGAAGTAACTTGAGCATTGGAGACCCTGGAGCAGCCACTTGAGCATTGGAGACCCTGGAGCAACTGCTTGAGCATTGGAGACCATGGAGCAACTGCTTGAGCATTGGAGACCATGCATCAACTGCTTTAGCATTGGAGACCATGGAGCAACTGCTTGAGTATTGGAGAACCTGGAGAAACTGCTTGAGCACTGGACACCCTGAAGCAGCCGCTTAGACCAGGGTGACCCTGGAGCAACCACTTGAGCATGGGAGACCCTGGAGCAACTGCTTGAGCATTGGAGACCCTGGAGCAACTGCTTGAGCATTGGAGACCCTGGAGCAACTGCTTGAGCATTGGAGACCCTGGAGCAACTGCTTGAGCACTGGAAACCCTGGAGCAACTGCTTGAGCATTGGAGACCCTGGAGCAACTGCTTGAGTACTGGAGACCCTGGAGAAACTGCTTGAGCATGGGAGAACCTGAAGCAGCCACTTCAGCATTAGAGACCCTGGAGCAACTGCTTAAGCATTAGAGAACCTGAAGCAGCCGCTTAGACCAGGGTGACCCTGGAGCAACCACTTGAGCATTGGAGACCCTGGAGAAACTGCTTGAGCATTGGAGACCCTGGAGAAACTGCTTGAGCATTGGAGACCCTGGAGCAACTGCTTGAGCACTGGAAACCCTGGAGCAACTGCTTGAGCATTGGAGACCCTGGAGCAACTGCTTGAGTACTGGAGACCCTGGAGCAACTGCTTGAGTACTGGAGACCCTGGAGAAACTGCTTGAGCATGGGAGAACCTGAAGCAGCCACTTCAGCATTAGAGACCCTGGAGCAACTGCTTAAGCATTGGAGAACCTGAAGCAGCCGCTTGAGCATTGGACACCCTGAAGTAGCCGCTTAGGCCAGGGTGACCCTGGAGCAACCACTTGAGCACAGGAGACCCTGGAGCAGCTGCTTGAGCACGGGAGAACCTGGAGCAGCTGCTTGAGCATGGGAGACCCTGGAGCAGCCGCTTGAGAACGGGAGACCCTGGAGCAGCCGCTTGAGCATTGGAGATCCTGGAGGAGCCACTTGAGTATGGGAGACCCTGGAGCAGCTGCTTAGGCTGGGGTGACCCCGGAACAACCGCTTAAGCCTGGGAAACTAGTGCTCACCATCAAAAGTTAGAAAGATGAGAAGAGTCAAAGCCTGAATAGCGCCTCTCTTTCCATTCATAAAAACTTTCACAGATCACTTTTTCATATCTGTTGCCATCTTCTTACAACTCTATTGCTCAGGGGGCTTTCCCCCCTCTCAAGTCTCTAACACCATACAGAACAGTAATACCTAAACTCGTCAAAGATCTAAATTTCTGCGGGAAGTATCATTCCATCTCCAAAATAAATATAATCATCATCAACATTTTCGATAACTAAGACTTGCAGAAAGGGTAAAAACACATTACCTTACTAAGCCTGTACATTTCGATCTCACATCAACCACATTTTGGACCTGCTTTTGATTTAATATCTAACAAGCTTTCTATTTATGGAAAATATCTGTTTGCAGAAGTGTTAGTAGTAATCATAAATAAATTTAATAGTGCTAACCTGTAGCCTTAGCAAGGTTAAGTGATTAGATATAGAACTTTTATGACAGCCAGAATTGTTCAGGGATTTTTTATTTTTCTGTTGGGCTCATTTTAATGCATCTAATGGAGGTTATATATTAACAGGGTATATGGTGAATAGCATGAAGGGGATCCTGTGCCCTTCTAGTATTAGTGTTTTCTATGTTCACAAGTAAATCTCAGTTCTATTTTTTATATTTGGTGGGGAGCAATTCAATTATAGTTTTGTACGTATACTACTCACAAAAAGTTAGGGATATTTGACTTTTCGTAGAAATTTAAGGATGAAAATAAAATGTCTTGAATTTTTTTTTAATGCACTAAATAAGACCATCTCTTAACTTTAGATGCACATGTCCAACTGTTCAATATTTCAGTGCTTTTTGCACAACTTGATGATCTCTAACAAGGAGCTGAATGGCAAAATTTCACAACAGGAGTTTGATCCCTGAATCAACCAATCAATTCCGGGGATTTAAATTTGAATTGGGATTTAAACAGTCCTCCTCATCGTGCTGTTTTGCCATCATGAGACCAAGACAACACCTTACAAATGAGCAACAGTATCTCTCAGACGGAAGTGGCCACTGGGCTTAGAGTGTCACAGAGTGTCATCAGCAGGTTGCAACAGAGATACAGAGAGACTAGAAGAGTAACAGAAAGGCAAAGAAGTGGACGTCCTTTGGCTCAATCACACACTGATGACTGCTTCATTGTAACCAATGCCCTGGGGAATAAGATGATGAATATCACACAACTCCAGGCACATTTAAGAGAGGACAGAGGCACCAAGTGTTAAGTCACCAATCATCACTGTTAACATCAGTGTGGTCACTTCCTGCTGTCTCTTATCAGCAGCACATGAGCTTGTGTATATTTCTGACTGACAAACTTTAACCCTTTAGAGCGTCTTACCATTCTTACTGCTTGAAACATTCTGTTAGCAATGTCCCTCTAACAAACAGGATCAGCTAGTAACAGTAGAGCTGATATGTCAATCACTGCTGTACAACCACACACAGCCCCAACAGGAAGTGGGAGCCTGAAGCTGGCTATGAAGAGCAGGTTCTGTGAAACAGCACGGTGGGAATACCCCTTCAACTCCTTAAAAACCTATCCAATTTCCTTTTTTGTTACGTTTTACTAGTTTTAATAAAGTAAAGAAAAAAAAACCTTTGCATTTCTATATTTTTTTTTAGCATAGTCCAATGTAGCCTTTTTAGTCTTGAGGCCTATGAGTGGCTTGCACCGTACAGTGAGACCTCTGTATTTACTTTCATGCATCTTCTCTTTATGGTAGATCTGTATATTGATACGCCTACATCATGGAGTGTTATTCACTTGGTTGGCTGTTGTGAAGAGGTTTCTTTTCACCATGGAAATTACTCTGCTATTATCCACCACTGTTGTCTTCCATGGGTGTCCAGGTCGTTTTGCATTGATGAGTTCACCAGTGCTTTCTTTCTTTCTTTCTCAGGATGTACTAAACTGTAGATTTTGCCACTCCTAATATTGTAGCAATTTCTTGGATTTTTTTTTCTGTTTTCACAGCTTAAAGGGGCTTTGCCACGATGTAATGTTGACGTGGGATCCTCCAAAATGGGTATTTAATCACTTTTCTAAATATATGTGATTACAAAAAGTGAAGCCTCTGAGAGCTACAGCTTTCTTTACAAGCCCTTAGTTGCTTAAAAGTTTGCATTAGACACGACCAGCAGCTGACAGGAGCTGATCTGGCCGCGCTTGCGTGTTTGCACTTCTTATCTGATGACAGGGAACATGAAGGGGCTGGGGAGAAAGTGCAGTGTGTAAGTCTGTCTGCTGTATAGAGAATCCACTGTTGTAATGTTATTATTTGAGTAAACTCCCTTGCTTCCTCGCTCTCTGATTACCCCCCTCCCTCTCACCCCTGCAGCCGTTCATGACTCATCATGCTTTGTTTATATTCTCTGCTGAGCAGATAACAGCTAAGGAACTCACTTCATGGCAAAACCCCTTTAAGGATGGCTTGTTTCACCTGCATGGAGAGCTCTTTTGACCACATGTTTTCTTCACAGCAATATCTTCCAAATGCAAGCACCAAACGCAAATCAACGCCAGGCTTTTTATCTGCTAAATTGAGAATGACATAACAAAGGGAATTGTTAACCCCCCATAAAAAAAATTGTCCAATTACTTTTGGTCCAAAAAAAAAGGGCGGGGCACATTTTTCCCTGGCTGAAACTTTTAAACCCCCACCCCAATTTTAATGGGATACACCAAAAAAAAGCGAAAGTCGGAATTTTTTGCCCTTAAATAACTAAACTTAATAATTTTCAGAAAAAAAGGTAAAAAACTTCTAAACAAATTTTTAAACATGCCACAGCTTTAATGACAAGACAAAAGGGTAAAAACATTTCTAGGAGAAATAGTCTAGGATACACAAAACAAATTCTAAAAAAAGAAAAAAAAAAAGAAAAAAAACCTTAGAGCTACTTTTTTTTGTAAAAGGTTTGAAAAAGTTTGGTGGGCTCTATTTAAAGGGTTTTTTTTTCACAGAAAGTTAGTTTTCAACTTTTAGGGACAAAAATTAGACTTTTCCAAATATTTTATATTTTGATTTTACCTTACAACAGGTAAAACTTTTCATCTGCCTGGACACCGAATTTTATGGTTCTGACAATAATCTCCCTTACTGTTAACACAGCAAGGGGGGATTTTCCTGTGGCCAGGCTCACCAAGGGGTTTTAAGTCCTCTCTTTAACAAAATTTTTTTTTTTTACAGAAAGCAAATGTTTTTTGTTTCAAGAAAAGTTACTTTGTTTTATTTCAGATAAACCCCTGCCGCCCCCTTTGTAATTCTTAGCTTTTATATGGAAACAAAATATCAAATCACTGCTCCCAAAAACCCCCCCAACCTGAGGGTGAAGGAGTGAAAACTGCCGTGACTTTAAAATACATGGTAAAAAAAACCTCTTTAACTGCTGTAATTTGTTTTCATTTAGAATATTGCACAGTAGAAAATTTAAACTTAATATACCCTTTTAAAACTCCAATTCTTAAATTAAAAAAAAAAATGATGGAAAGGGGAAAAAACAAATGTGAAAAATCCTAAGATTCTGCTTGTTTTTTTGTATAAAATTGTCCCAAACCAAATAAAGTCTTACACATCAGTCTTGCTATAGTTATGGTAATCATCTGCTAAGATAATTGTGCATTAAGACAAATTTTTTAAAAAAGCTTAGGTTGTCTGTTTGACTTCAATTCTTAGGGTAGTCCCAACGGCATGATGTGGAATTTTTCGGATTTTAAAACCCGCTGAAAAACCGACGGTCAAACCATTCCCATAGACATATAAAAATCCAACATGTGTTCTACTCGATTTTCCACGGGGGATTTCCCCAAATCTAAGTTGTCTAAGAAATTTGGAACATTTTTTCCCCCATTAAAAATGGGCGGGAAAATTTACCTTCAAAGTTTGGGGGGGGGGGGGGCAATCCGCAAACTGCTGACGGAAACGTCCCCAAAAGTTAAAAAAAAACGATAAAATACGGCCCGGGCCCTAGAATCAGAATCCGGGAAAAAAATATTTTTCTCTTTTCTTACATGCCCCAAAAATTCTTTTGCCAACCATTAATATGTTTTTTTGCGCCGAATGAATTAGTAGGACCAACTATTCTTTTTTTAATTCATTAGGAAAATTAGGCGACTTTTATTTTTATCTAACTAAAATCCCCCCCTTATTAGGTAACCTTCAACTTCGTTAACAAAAATTTCTAATCACCCAAATTTCACATGGCAAAAACTCGTGCTTTGGGAAATGTAAAAAGGTCAAGAAATCTCCTGCATTCAAACCGGCCAGTAGGGGGAAAGAAAGGGTTTGAGTGCCTTTGAACTGGCAGGGTTTTTGGGTGCCAGAAGGGCGGTTGATTTTCGAAACTTAAACCCGGGGATTTTCACGCACCCATCTCAAGGTTTCAAGAAGGGCCCCGAAAAAAAAAAAACTCCATGAAGGGCAGTCCCGGGGGAAAACCTTGTTGATCCCGGGCAAAGGAAATGGCAACTGTTTCGAGCTAAAAAAGGGAACAGTGACCAAATAGCCCCCGTTACAAACCCGGTAGGCAGAAAGCCTCGAACGCACAGTATGGCGAACTTTGAGCAGAGGGTACGCAGCAAAGAACCCCCGGGGCCCCTCCTTTCCTAAGAACAAACGAGGCTCCAATTTGCCAAGCTCATCGAAAAAGGACGTAAAATTGGAAAAAAATTTGCGGTCGAAGTCTCGATTTCGCTGCGACATTCGGATGGGAGGGGGCAGAATTTGGCGTCAAAACTGAAAGCAGGATCCTCCTGCTTGTAAACAACGGTTTAGGTGGGGGGGTGGGAAAGGTGTGGGGAATATTTTTTGGCCCTTTGGGCCCCTTTGGTACCAATTGGCATGCGTTTCAAGCCTGGTATTGTTGCTGCCCTGGGCCATCCCTTTTTACCAAATGCACCCAACATCTGATGGCTCTTTAGCAGGAAATGCGCCATGCATAAAGCGGAACATCTCAAATGGTTTCTTGAACATGAAAAATGCTTCCCCGCACCTTGTGGAATCATGCCACGAAGAATTGGGCAGTTCTGAAGCAAAAGGGGGCCACCCTTACTACAGGTGTACCTAAAAAGTGGCCGGGGAGTGTATTGCTTGTTTTTCTTTTACTGTAAAAATGATGTTAATGAAATGAACATAGGGCAATTCAAAAATAGTTTGAAGGCGCATTCAATGAGTGTATATTGCTCCTGAATAAACAAATCTGTCAATAATCTGGCGTCTGGTATACCTTGTATAGTAATCTAGGCGCATAGCATAATGTAGGTGCATAGCATATCATTGCTAGCATATTTGATGCGCCTACTTTAGGTACATTCCAATGCGTTGTGCCTTGCGTATAATGTGTCTAGTTTTGGTGTACTACAAAAAAAAAGCACAGCCCTAATGGGACATGTCTCCATAGATGTACTATAGGAACAGAATGACGCAATTTGCAACTTTAGATTCATTTTTTATACGACATATTGCCAAGAACAGTGTTACTAAAGTGGTCTTTATTCTCACAGCTACAAGTAAATGGTCGTGTTTACAGTCTATTGTAAACGTTATGTAATAGGGGATTACAGGCATGGCTCTTTATAACTTTTCCATTCTTATTTTTATGACTTTGCATAGTTCGTCTTATTAAAGGGGTTTTGCCATGAAGTAAAATTGACGTGGGAAGTTTTAAAATTAAATAATAAACATTTTCGCCATTCATCATTATTAAAAATTCTTGTTTTAGCTGCTCCTTTAGTGATCCATTGTTTACAGCTCGTCTCCAGGGATAGACCAGGCTGAGAGCTCCTCAGCCCTGGTCACACATGCTCAGACATCACCTCTCCTCTCAGGTAGCTACTGAGTGTTCAGACCCCGGGTGCTGTCACTCTACCCCTGTCCTTTGGACTAATTAGTAATAAGTTAAACAGTGCAAATAAAAAAAAGAAACCTCGATGAGGTCTGTGCATTGATAAAGAGGAAAAAAAACACAGGTTAAATTCCTGCAGGACAAGGACCCTTGTGCTGTAAAGCACAAATGTTACCTCTGAGTTACAATGTAGCTACTTGCAATTCTATACATAAACAGATCTTTCTTTCACTAGAGCAGTGTTTCTCAACTCCAGTCCTCAAGACTCACCAACAGGCCAAGTTTTCAGGATTTTCTCAGTATTGCACAGGTGGTTTAATTATTGTCCGTGCTTTCTGTGGGAGATCCTGAAAACATGACCTGTTAGGCTATGTGTCACCACGCACTTAAAACCTGCGGGCATAATTCCACATTACGGCGGGGGGCCGGGGGGGGGGCGGAAAACGGGGGGGGTTTGGCATTGCCGGCCCCATGACATCATTGCACGGCGCGTAACGCCCTAAAAAAAAGGGACCTGTCATTTATCTCCCCCCTCGCGTTTTCGCCGGCAGGAAAAGGGACTAATCATAGTTCTCTAGAGAACTGTGCATTACCGTTTTACTGGACGATTTCACCCTAATTGGTGCACTCCGCGCGTAAAACGGACTGAATACGTCCCAGAATAACCCTTGAACAGGGCCTTAGGGGTTTCTTGAGGATGGATTAGAACCACTGCACTAGAGGGGAAACCCTGGTGATGTCATCCTGCTGGGTCACATGATAGGCAATTCAAACAAATCACACACGCCCCCTTCTGAGTACACAGAGCTGAAGAGCTGGATACAGAAGCTATGAAATGAGATTGTGGCAAAACCCCTTTAAGTGCATATCAACCTATCGTTCAACATGTTTTTGTGTATTACTGTGCTCTGGTAAACTATTGGTAAACTCTTTCGCATACTAAGTAATAAATCATAATAAAACAAACTTATTTATAAGGTTCTATTGTGCTCCCATCACACTACTTACAACCGGCAGACCTGCTCCAGGTCAGCCACAAAAAACAGGGAAAAGGCAGCGCATGCGCAGCTGTGCTCTGCGCTTTCGTACTAGTGAAGAGTTGCACATGCACAACCACCTCTCCGCTGTATGTGGCAGGTACAGAGTGGGCCGCTTGCTGGGCGAAGGAATGTTTTAGGGTTTTGTTTTTTTATCTATCTATAGCTCTCCACAATGGCATTCATATACTTGCCATTTAGGAAATGCTCATTTAGACACTGAATACAACATGGCGTCAGTGCTGAATCCATATTGCATTCTGTGAAAACCTGCTAAAATGCTAAAGAGAACCAAGGCGCACTCATGTAAAGTATGTAGAAATACCATAATCAACCTTTGTATATGGTTTTGCTCACCTGGATCAGTTGTACTTTAAATGGTACAACTTAGGCTATGTTCACATGGGCAAATTTTGGCGCGCATTTCACGTCGTATTTGCACTCTAATATGAGCGAAATTACGGTAATCCATAGTTCTCATAGAGAACTATGGATTACGCCTCCTCTCTCCGGGCGTACAATATGATGGTATTGTACGCCTGAGGAGATAAGTGACATGTCACTTATTCGTGGCGTATACGTGAGTAATGACAGTCTATGGGGGCCAGCGGCTGCCGCCCCCTCCCCCCCTTTGGGAGTATGACCGATCA
>JAODAL010058270.1:0-22184 GCA_025379985.1 Phyllomedusa bahiana
CCCCCCGGGAAACATCTCGTTTCCCCAAAAATTCATCCCCCACCCAGGAAAACATCTCGCCCCCCCCAAATAATCCAAAACCCGGGGGAACATCCCACAAAAAACTGATCATTCCACACCCCGGGGAACATCTCAGCACCCCAATAAACCACACCTAGGGAGAACATCTCAGCACCCCTGTTCATCCACCCCAAAGGGGAAAACCCACAGCACCCCAATCATCCACACCCAGGAGAACATCTCAGCACACTGTTTCCATCCCCCCCCCTTGGGGGAACATCAGAGCCCCCCAAAATCATCCACCCCCAGGAAACATCTCAGCCCCCCAATCATCCCCACCCCCGGGGAACATCTCAGCTCCCAAAAACATCCATCCCCCAGGGAAATTCAGAAACCCCCAACCCTTCCACCCCCCAGAGGAACATCTCAGCACCCCAATCATCCATCCCCGGGTGGAACATCTCAGCCCCCAACATCCACAACCCGGGAAAAATTTTTTCAGTTTCCCCAAAATTCATACCACACCCGGGAAAACATCTCGCACCCCCCCCCGATCTTTCCACCCCCGGGGGAAATCTCAACACCCCAAATCATCCACCCCCGGGAAAGAAATTCTCAGAAACCCCGGATCAACACCCAGGAGAAAATCTCAGCACCCCAATTTAAATCCAAAACCCAAGAAGGAACATCTCACCCCACCAATCTTTTCCCATCCCCCAGGAGAACATCTAAACCCTCCCCTTTTCACCCCTACCCAGAGAAACTTTCTCAGCACACTGATCACCAAACCCCCCGGGGGAAATTCAGCACTCCAATCATCCATCCCCCCGGGGGAAACATCCAAAACCCCAAATCACCACCCCCGGAGACCATCCCCGGCACCCCCTGAAATTCATCCCCCAAACATCCACCCCCAAGGAAAACATTCAACTCCCCCAATCATCCATACCCGGGAAAACATCTCAGCTCCCCGGGTAAAATAAAAATTAAAACAAAGGAAACATCTCAGCACCTAAATCATCCCCACCAAGGAGAACATCTCAGCACCCCAATCATCCATACACATAGGTACATCTCAGCTCCCCAATCATCCATACACACAAGGTTTTTACATCCCCAACCCCAAATTTTAAATTAAAAATTTTGGGGAACCCTGAAAAGGGGTCTTGGGGTTCACATCCCAAATGGGGGCTTTTTGTGCCCAGGAGCTGCCACCAGGGACTCTGCTCTTCTGGAGACTGTGCACCCACCATAGATCCTTTGGATTGCCTTGCGGTCACTTCCATCTAGTTCCATCCTACTCTTGGCTGGGATGTAGTTTGGCTGCATGACAGAGGTAATCCAGTTCATGTGACTGAGGCCGAGGACGTGTCCAATCTCATGTACAGCAACCTAAGGGGGAGAAATAACAGCTCAGAGCAGAAGAAAATGTCCATTTGGCTCAAAAAGGGAGGAAACTCACAATTTATCTGTAGTCAAAAATGTTTATAAATACGGGGCCCAAACAAACTCCGGCTTGAGGGGTTTCCCCCATCCCCCCTCCCCTTCAGGGGTTTGTACCCCGTGCTCCTCTCCCCTCATGGGTGGTGTACGTGCTCCTCTTCCCTCCTGGGTGGTGCACATGATCCTCTCCCCTCCTGGGTGGTGCATTTGCTCCTCTCCCCTCATGGGTGTTGCAAGTGCTCCTCTCCCCTCAGGGGGGGGTTTTTTGTTTCCCCTCCCCTCATTTTGTGGTCATATGCCCTTTTCCCCTTCATTTGGGGTGCATATTGCCCCTCCCCCTCATGGGGGGTTTGCATGTTGCCCCCCCCCCCTAAAGGGGTGCATATGTTTCCTTTTCCCCCTAAAAATTGTGTGGTGAAACATGCCCCCCCCCCCTAATGTGGGGTCCTTTTTTCACTTTTTCCCCCTCTGTTGGTGCACGTACCCCTCTCCCCTCAGGGTGTGGCGAAAATTTACCCCTTCCCCCCTAATGTGTGGTCCCACGTATTTCCCTCCCCTAATGGGTGTTGCATGTGCCCCCTCTTCCAAAATGGGGTGGTGCATATGCTCCTCTCCCCTCATGGGTGGTGCACGTGCTCCTCTCCCCTCATGGTTGATGCAGGTGCTCCTCTCACCTCAAGGGTTGTATGGGTGGTGCACAATGTTTAAAAATCACCCCCGGGCAGCTTCAATTTTTTTGGGCCCCCTGAAAATGTGATAGCTTTCTGGTCGGCACCTTTGCACTTTCTCCACTATTATCTAGGGTGAAACTTTTTTGGTTTAAAAAACTAATCGGGGTTTGGGCCCTTGCAGGGGGGGTTTGGGGGAAAGGCAATAGGTGCGGCGGGAAATGGGGACCGGGCCCCCTTAGTAAATAAAGTTTAAATAGGCCTCTCTTTGGAAAAATTAAAAAAAGCCCACTCCTTATCTTTGTCCCCCCATTCTTTTGGCCGGGTTATGAAGTGAGGGCCCGGGCTCTTTTTGGGCCCCCCTTGATTTCCCCCGATCACCCAATGGAGCAAAAAAAATTTGGCCCTTTAAATTTTTGTCCTGCTGCAAAAATTTCAAAGGGTTGGGTGATAGGGATCGGAGGTTTCCTCCGCTTACAAAGAGACTGTTCTAAGAATGGGGCTGTTAAGTACAGTTCTGTTCCTAGCGCAGCTGCAGCGTCAGGAGCCACAAAGCCCCTTATCAAAGGGAGATTATTTAGACCCACAGCTTGGTGGAGAATTCGGGCACAATCCTCACCCCAAAAGAGGATCAGTCTATATGTCCTGGGTCAAGGCAGCAACAGGGTTAAAGAAGCAGGGTATCTCTGGGGGGTTGCCCCTTTCGGAGCAGTTGCTCCACTGGTGGTTGGTTTTGCAGGTATTGTGAGGGTTAGTGTATAGTATGTGCCAGAAACTTTCAGATTTTCTTGGAATATTAGTCAGCCCAGCACAACCCTCCCTTTGGGTAGGGGTCTATGGGTTTTTTGGGGACACCCCGGGTTTGGGGAGTTCACAATTTTCTATTTTCGATGGATGCCTAATCTTTTGAGCCCCCCCCCCCCCCCCGACCCCTTTATCGCCCCCTTTTCCAGGGGTTGTGCTCTTCTTCCTCAGTTTTTTGATTGATTTGGCCCCCACCCTTTGTGTCCAGGGAAAAGGGTTGACCTTCCGGGCTTTAAACCCTATCTTTCCCTCAAGGGGGTTTAAATTGAAGCTCCTGGGCCCCCTTAAAGCAAAGGGAATGAAATGGGGCCCCCCAGTTACCATGTGTCTGTACAATACTGGTGTCTTCTTATGTGGTAGTAGGGCTTTTGGGCCCCCTTAGGCTGCCGAGCCCGGTAGTGGCTGCTACCGCTGCACCCCCTATAGCTACACCCTTGCCTTGCATGCACTCCTCTTACCTTCAGCAGACTGATCCCCTGGTCACTATTGGGAGGAACAAAATGTTCATCATCATCAAAATGGATGTCCCCGAGACGCCAGGCGTGAGCGAACTCCCTGCCCGAGCCATCGAAGAGCTGAGAGCAGCCGAGGTGGCGACCTGGAAGAGGAGACGGAGACCTTAGAGACCATCAGCACAGCACCCCCCACTGTTATTAGTATGGGGCCCCTTTTGATCTCACTGTCATTATGGGGGCACTGTGGGCCATCGGGAGGAGAGACCCGTGATGCCTCCTTTTAATAGACCTCTACTATCACCTTCATTTGAAAACTGACCCTACAACGCCATCAACACCCAGTGAAGCTGGTGATGGAGTCTGTGGAGCCCCCACATGTTCTCCACATCTACCCTCATCATATACAGATCTGGTGATCCCCCAATATCCCAGGACTATAGCGAGACAGGTCATCCAGCACCCACCGTGAGGGCGAGGACCATAGCAACCGATCAGAGCCCATAGAAACCGATCAGCGCTCATAGTAACCGATCAGAGCCCATAACAACCAATCAGAGCCCATAACAACCAATCAGAGCCCATAACAACCAATCAGAGCCCATAGCAGCCGATCAGAGCCCATAGCAACCATTCAATCAGAGCCCATAGCAACCAATAAGAGCCCATAGCGACCAATCACAGCTCATATAGTCAATCAGAGCCCATAGCAACCAGAGCTCATAGCAACCAATCAGTGCTCACAGCAACCAATCAGAGCTCATAGCAACCAATCAGAACCCATACTAACCAATCAGAGCCCATAGCAACCAGAGCCCATGGCAACCAGAGCCCATAGCAACCAATCAGAGCTCATAGCAACCAACCAGAGCCCATAGCAACCAATCAGAGCTCACAGCAACCAACCAGAGCCCATAGCGACAAATCAGAGCCCATAGCAACCAATCAGAGCTCATATAGCCAATCAGAGCCCAGAACAATCAATCAGAGCTCATACCAACCAATCATAGCCACCAATCAGAGCCCACAGCCACCAATCAGAGCTCATACCGACCAATCATAGCCCATAGCGACCAATCAGAGCTCATAACAACCAATCAGAGCTCATATAGCCAATCAGAGCCCATAGCGACCAATCAGAGCTCATATAGCCAATCAGAGCCAAAAGCAACCAACCAGAGCCCAAAGTAACCAATCAGAGCCCATAGCTACCAATCAGAGCCCATAGCCACCAATCATAGCCCATAGCAACCAATCAGAGCTCATAGCCACCAATCATAGCCCATAGCAACCAATCAGAGCTTATAGCGACCAATCAGAGCCCATAGCAACCAATCAGAACCCATACTAACCAATCAGAGCCCATAGCAATCAGAGCCCATAGCAACCAATCAGAGCTCAGCTTACTTTTCTGTTACTGCTCTGGAAAAATGAAAGCTGTGCTCTGATTGGTTGTTACGGGCTGTGATTGTCCTTGTTGCCCATAGCAACCACTCTTGTGCTTAGACAGCTTTCATACATGAGGCCCATTTCTTTTTCCCACACAGATAACACTGAGAGCCCCCGGAGCTCTGATGCTCTCATGGGCGTAACCGGGGGCGTAACTAGAAGTCATAGGGCCCCAACACCTAATGACAGGAGACAACAACAGCAGCTGCTGTAGCGCCCAGCGGTTGAGGGGGCCCCGCTCGTGAGTTGGTGCCTTTCTTTGTGGCATCTCGTGATATTTATACCTTTTTGGTTTCCTTTCATAAGGGGCTGGGAACCGTCGACTTTTGCTTTGGGGTCCTATGGCTTCTCATTGGGCCCCTGTATTCTTATGAATGCAGCACATGTAAGGACATATATCTAGGTTGTACCATTCACAGACGTATGAGGCATCACCTATCGGGGGCGCTCAAACCTCACAAAGCAAACTTACAGTCGTTTACGGCATAGAGAAGGTTAATAAACCCAAAACGGGAGGTGACTGGCAAAGATGGGCAACATCGGGAAAATGTCATGACCCTGAGGGTCTTATGTACATAGATTAAGCTTAGGCAGTACTGGGAATGCGATCAATTATGGGATTCTTATTGTGTAAGTGATACATACTCTATATCGAACCTATACAATGGCCCAGTACACTAGTTGTAACTTCAGTCATCACAACGGGTTCATTTCAGTAGATTACCAAAGCTCTATGATTGATTGGTTTTGGTTTTAACCTGGTGAATGCGGGCGGTCGGTCAGGAGGGGATCAGACATGCTTCTGAAACACGTCAGCCAGACGCTGCTCGTCCATTGTCTCATTTTCAATGGATGAATAAAAAGATTTTAAATACGTCTATTTGCTGAATTATCTGTACCTGTATATTGTCTGGAAGAATTACCGCAAGCCGACAGAATATCCGGGCATGCACATAGATGCTGTTACTAGGACGTATACGAACAAGCCAGGTGAGCCCCATTTTTTATTTTTTTTCATTAGCATCCCGGGACCAGCGTCCGGCCATCTCCCTGGACCAGAGTCCGGCCATCTCCCTGGACCAGCGTCCGGCCATCTCCCGGGACCAGAGTCCCGGCCTCATCTCCCGGGACCAGAGTCCGGCCATCCTCCCCCGGGGACCAGCGTCCGGCCATCTCCCGGGACCAGAGTCCGGCCATCTCCCCGGGACCAGAGTCCGGCCATCTCCCCGGGACCAGAGTCCGGCGATCTCCCCGGGACCAGAGTCCGGCGATCTCCCCGGGACCAGAGTCCGGCGATCTCCCCGGCACCAGAGTCCGGCGATCTCCCCGGCACCAGAGTCCGGCGATCTCCCCGGCACCAGAGTCCGGGCGATCGCTCCCGGCAAGCCGGGATGAAGTCCGGCGATCTCCTCGGCACCAGACTCCGGCGATCTCCCCGGGACCAGAGTCCGGTGATCTCCCAATAACATGGGACATGTTCTATTTGAGGTGAGGCCGGAGCTTTCTCACCTCTACTCCTCAACCATAGATTGGAAGGTAAATGTATAATACTTACGGGTACCAAAGCCTAGTTTGATGTCAATAAGGTGGGCAGGAGAAGTCAAATCCTCTTCAAAGTTTAGGGGGACCACCTCACTCCAGATCCGGAAGGCCCGCTGTAGTATGGAGCGCTGCTGGTGTATGGTAAGCCGTAAACTGTAGCCCTCACCCAGCAGCCGCCATTTTATTGTCGGCTTGGAGAAGGCCCCTCTCTTGGTCCCCATCTTCTGGAGGTCACTTCGTTTCTTCCTGACGTGACCTCCTGGTTCCTGGGTGTCTCCTACTTGTGGCCAGACTCTCCTTTGTGTTCTAATCAGATCCCTCTGAATCCTGTCACCAGTAGACATTAGCGGGGCATCAGTTATGGTGATACGTGAAGATTCGCCACCCTGGAAACTATCCACCATGGAGATACTAGTCTGGGTTGGCTTCACAACCTCAGTTTTCTCTACCTCTAGAACCTTGCGGTCAGGAACGCCGCAGCGAGGAGCATCCATGGCCTCCCGGGTGGCGTCATCCAGCTCACCTGTTACCGGCAGCCTGTTGGCCTCCTGAAATCTCCTCAGAGCACCGATAAATCGTGGATTTAGTGATGGCTCCTGATTCTCAGAGATGTCGGGCTGAGAAGAAAGTTGAGCCTTGATCAGAAGGTGGCTGACCTTTACCGAGGCGACATTGTCTAATGGTGATGAAGAAGGAACACCCCGAAATGGAAGAGAGTCCCAGTGGATGGGCTCCATCCAACCATACTTCAAGAGAAAGGTCTACAGGGAAAAGGAGAAAAATATTATAGAAGAGGAAGAGACAAGGCAGGATAAAGTCAACAGATTCACCTCTACCAGCAACATACTACATCTCCTCTACATGATACTACATCTCCTCTACAAGGTACTACATCTCCTCTACATGATACTACATCTCCTCTACATACTACATCTCCTCTACAAGATACTACATCTCCTCTACAAGATACTACATCTCCTCTACAAGAAACTACATCTCCTCTACAAGATACTACAGCTCCTCTACACGCTTCACCTTAACTACTCTAACTCATTCCATTATCTCCATCCCAATCCGGAATTTATTATTTCCACCTCACACTTCACTTGCCCATATAGTCCTCCACCCCATCTTCTAATTCTCCAGTCCAATCCACATGACATACCTGGGCATACTTCTCTGTGAGGATGGATGTCCCCTTTGGCTGGTTCTTCATGTCCATTAGGCCTGTTCCATGGTGTGGTCTCTCTCTGGTACTCTGTCCATGGTACAGTCTCTTTTTGGTGGTCGGTCCTTGGTATAGTTTCTCACCGGGGGTCAGTCCTTGGTGTAGTCTCTCACCAGTGGTTGGTCCTTGGTGTAGTGTCTCACCAGTGGGCAGTCCTCGGTGTAGTGTCTCACTGGTGGTCGGTCCTTGATGTAGTGTCTCACTGGAGCTCGGTCTATAGTGTAGTCTCTCACCAGTGGTCGGTCCTTGGTTTAGTCTCTCACCAGTTGGCGGTCCTTGGTGTATTGTCTCACTGGTGGTCGGTCCTTGGTGTAGTGTTTCACCGGTGCTCGGTCTATGGTGTAGTCTCTCACCAGTGGTCAGTCTATGGTGTAGTGTCTCACCGGTGGTCAGTCCTTGGTTTAGTCTCTCTTCGGTGGTCAGTCCTTGGTTTAGTCTCTCTCCGGTGGTCAGGTGTATTATGATTAGGACCAGCAGAGCTGATGTGGTCTCCATGTCAGAGTCTCCGTTTCACTTTATAGTCTCGTTTCTTTGTTCTGTGAAACATGAAATGGACTTTAATCTGATATATTTAAAGACCTAAAGCCCCGGAGGACAAGACACCGCTACTAATTATTCCAGTATCTTTCCCTATGAATGCATTTGGCCTCATCAATGAATCAGACCCTTGCAGGTTTCAAGGTCGTGCACAGAGCTAGGTAGGACGGCCATTTATGAGCCCAGGTATATATATATAAATATATGTCCCCTCCTCCCCCACAGCCATACACCAAACCATGTCTCCAAGACTCTCACCTTCTCTTCAGTTTACGTTTCTTCGTAGCAAATCTGTAAAATAACCAGAAAATTTCATGGTTACACAAGTGATCTCAGTGTCACTACTGTTTCTTGAGGTCTCCGTGTTGTTACCTCGTGGTGTCAAGACCTTCATCTACTCTACATCTAAGGGTCCTTACTGCCCCTTCCCTAACTCTAAGTACTGGTACAATCCATCATCTAGATGCCCCAGAGGTCACTCCAAGCTGTCTCTTGTTGGGTCTCCCATCTTCCCAAGGATCTAAGTGTCTCTTGATGTCTCTCCTGTAGTCTCAGACCCTAGCTGATGCTGTTTCTGTGTGCAATGTTGCTTTCTGGTGCCTAGACCTTCATCTACTCTACATCTAAGGGTCCTTACTGCCCCTTCCCTAACTCTAAGAGGTCACTCCAAGCTGTCTCTTGTTGGGTCTCCCATCTTCCCAAGGATCTCAGTGTCTCTTGATGTCTCTCCTGTAGTCTCAGACCCTAGCTGATGCCGGTTCTGTGTGCGATGTTGCTTTCTGGTGCCTAGAACTTCATCTACTCTTCATCTAAGGGTCCTTACTGCCCCTTCCCTAACTCTAAGAGGTCACTCCAAGCTGTCTCTTGTTGGGTCTCCCATCTTCCCAAGGATCTCAGTGTCTCTTGATTTCTCTCCTGTAGTCTCAGACCCTAGCTGATGCTGTTGCTTTGTGTGGTGTTGCCTTCTGGTGCCTAGACCTTCATCTACTCTACATCTAAGGGTCCTTATTACACCTTTTCTCCTATCTAAAGATTGGTACAATCCACCATCTAAATGCCCCAGGCAAGGTTACTCCAGGCTGTCTCTTCCCGTATCAGGTCTTCAGTCTCCTCTAGGATCTCAATATCTCTTCTGTAGTCTCAGACACTAGCTGATGCCAACCATGTGTTGTGCTGCCTCGTTGTGCAGAGACATTCATCTACTCTACATCTTCATTGCCCCTTCCCTTCCTCTAAAGACTGGTACAATCAATCATGTAAATGCCCCAGAGGTCACTCCAGACTGTCTCTTCTCTGGTCTCCCCTCTCTTCCAGGATCTCAGTGTCTCTTGATGTCTCCTCTGTAGTCTTAGACCCTAGCTGATTGCCTTGGTATATCAGGGTTATCGCTCACCTCCTTCCAAAAACTCTTTCCATGCCAATTCATGACTCTTAGATGTACCTATGATGAGACCTCTCAGCTTTGGATTTTGTCTGTGACTCAGGGCACACCTGGGTCTGAGGTGTCACTTCTAGCTGTTGTCCTACATGTGTAGGTGCATCTCTTAGGTCTAGGGTCAGTCTCTCACCAGTGTCTTCAGTTTCTCTCTGAGGCACGGTGCCAGTCTCTCACGGGTGTCTGCGGTGTCTCTCGGAGGTGCGGTGCCAGTCTCTCACTTGTGCCTACAGTGTCTCTCTGAGGTGAGGTGCCAGTCTCTCCCCTGTGTCTGTAGTATCTCTCGGAGGTTCTGGTTGGGCCAGTCTCTAACTTGTGCATACAATGTCTCACGGAGGTGCAGTGCCAGTTTCTTAACTGTGTCTATAGTGTCTCTCACCTGTACCTACAGTGTCTGTCAGAGGTGAGGTGCCAGTCTCTCCCCTGTGTCTGTAGTATCTCTCGGAGGTCTGGTGCCAGTCTCTTACCTGTGCTTACAGTGTCTCTCGGAGGTCTGGTGCCAGTCTCTCCCCTGTGTCAGTAGTATTTCTCGCAGGTCTGGTGCCAGTCTCTCCCCTCTGTCACCAGTTTCTCTCGCAGGTCTGGTGCCAGTCTCTCACCTGTGTCTGCAGTGTCTCTTGGAGGTGTGGTGCCAGTCTCTCACCTATGTCTGCAGTGTCTCTTGGAGGTGTGGTGCCAGTCTCTCACCTATGTCTGCAGTGTCTCTTGGAGGTGTGGTTCCAGTCTCTCCCCTGTGTCAGTAGTATTTCTCGCAGGTCTGGTGCCAGACCTCCACTCTTGGAGGTCTGGTGCCAGTCTCTCACCTATGTCTCCCGTGTCCTTGGAGGTTGGGGGCCAGTCTCTCCCCTATTTTCTCAGTGTCTTTTGGGAGGTGTGGTTCCAGTCTCTCCCCTGTGTCAGTAGTATTTCTCGCAGGTCTGGTGCCAGTCTCTTACCCGTGTCTGCAGTGTCTCTTGGAGGTGTGGTGCCAGTCTCTAACCTGTGTCTGCAGTGCCTTTTGGTGGTATTGTGCCAGTCTCACACCTGTGTCTATAGTGTCTGTCGGAGGTGTGGTGCCCGTCTCTCACCTGTGTCTATAGTGTCTCTCGGAGGTGTGGTGCCAGTCTCTCATCTGTGTCTCGGAGGTGCGGTGCCCGTCTCTCACCTGTGTCTCGGACATGTGGTGCCAGTCTCTCACCTGTGTCTATAGTGTCTCTCGGAGGTGCGGTGCCAGTCTCTCACCTGTGTCTATAGTGTCTCTCGGAGGTGTGGTGCCAGTCTCTCACCTGTGTCTATAGTGTCTCTCGGAGGTGTGGTGCCAGTCTCTCACCTGTGTCTATAGTGTCTCTCGCAGGTCTGGTGCCAGTCTCTCACCTGTGTCTATAGTGTCTCTCGGACATGTGGTGCCAGTCTCTCACCTGTGTCTATAGTGTCTCTCGGAGGTGCGGTGCCAGTCTCTCACCTGTGTCTGCAGTGTCTCTCTTAGCTCCTGGCTTGGAGCTGCGTGTCTCCTCTCTCGGAGTATGTCTCTGCACATCTGGAGAACGTCTCTTACAGTGGAGCCAGAGAGGGTGGTCTGAAGGATGCAGCCAATGAGGCCAGAGCGCGTTATCTGACATTAGCGCTCCAAGGAGTCACCTGACCAGGTGCCCACACATTTGGGGCTGACCATCCCTGTAAATAGCAATATACCATATTTTATCATCATAAGTTCTTGGCCAAGCGGGAGATACTCTCGCCCACGCTGACTCCTCATTTAGCTCCTCCGTGTCTGGAAAACATCTCCACATGTGGAGTAAATAGAGATTAGAAAGTGAGAATTATCCTCTCACAAGTGGAAACCTCCCAAGAAGGTCTCCAGAGAATTAGACTATCACTACTCTATGACATAACTGTGAAGACCTACAAGGGATTGAACAGCCCCATGGACACCTGTGACATCACTGAGGTTTCCAGGACCATGGACACCTGTGACATCACTGAGAAGACTTACAAGGGATTGAACAGCCCCATGGACACCTGTGACATCAATGAGAAGGTCTCCAGAGAACTAGACTATCACTACTCGATGACATCACCGAGAAGACTTACAAGGGATTGAACAGTCCCATGGACACCTGTGACATCATGAGAAGTCTCCCAGTAGAACTAACTATCCACTACTTTCGATGACATCATATCACCGAGAAGACTTACAAGGGATTGAACAGTCCCATGGACACCTGTGACATCACTGAGGTTTCCAGGACCATGGACACCTGTGACATCACTGAGAAGAAATATAGCACCATGAAGACCTGTGACATCACTGAGAAGATATATAGCACCATGGACACCTGTGACATCACTGAGAAGATATATAGCACTATGGACACCTGTGACATCACTGAGAAGGTCTCCAGAGAATTAGACTATCACTACTCTATGACATCACTGTGAAGACCTACAAGGGATTGAACAGCCCCATGGACACCTGTGACATCACTGAGAAGGTTTCCAGGACCATGGACACCTGTGACATCACTGAGACGATATACAGCACCATGGACACCTGTGACATCACTGAGAAGATAAACAGCACCATGAACAACTGTGACATCAGTGAGAAGATAAACAGCACCATGGACACCTGTGACATCACTGAGAAGATATACAGCACCATGGACACACCTGTGACAGTCCTGAGGAAGATAAACAGCACCATGGACACCTGTGACATCACTGAGAAGATACAAAGGACGATGGACACCTGTGACATCACTGAGAATATATACAGCACCATGGACACCTGTGACATCACTGAGAAGATATACAGTACCATGGACATCTGTGACATCACTGAGAAGCTTTCCAGGACCATGGACATCTGTGACATCACTGAGAAGATAAACAGCACCATGAACACCTGTGACATCAATGAGAAGATATACAGCACCATGAACACCTGTGACATCACTGAGAAGATATACAGCACCATGGACACCTGTGACATCACTGAGAAGATAAACAGCACCATGGACACCTGTGACATCAATGAGAAGATACAAAGGACGATGGACACCTGTGACATCACTGAGAAGATATACAGCACCATGGACACCTGTGACATCACTGAGAAGATATACAGCACCATGGACACCTGTGACATCACTGAGAAGATAAACAGCACAATGGACACCTGTGACATCACTGAGAAGATATACAGCACCATGGACACCTGTGACATCACTGAGAAGATACAAAGGACGATGGACACCTGTGACATCACTGAGGTTTCCAGGACCATGGACACCTGTGACATCACTGAGAAGATATATAGCACCATGAAGACCTGTGACATCACTGAGAAGATATACAGCACCATGGACACCTGTGACATCACTGAGAAGATATACAGCACCATGAACACCTGTGACATCACTGAGAAGATATATAGCACTATGGACACCTGTGACATCACTGAGAAGGTCTCCAGAGAATTAGACTATCACTACTCTATGACATCACTGTGAAGACCTACAAGGGATTGAACAGCCCCATGGACACCTGTGACATCACTGAGAAGGTTTCCAGGACCATGGACACCTGTGACATCACTGAGACGATATACAGCACCATGGACACCTGTGACAGCACGGAGAAGATATACAGCACCATGAACAACTGTGACATCAGTGAGAAGATAAACAGCACCATGGACACCTGTGACATCACTGAGAAGATATACCAGCACCCAAGGTACACCTGTGACATCACTGAGAAGATAAACAGCACCATGGACACCTGTGACATCACTGAGAAGATACAAAGGACGATGGATACCTGTGGCATCACTGAGAATATATACAGCACCATGGACGCCCATGACATCACTGAGAAGATAAACAGCACAATGGACACCTGTGACATCACTGAGAAGATATACAGCACCATGGACAAACCTGTGACATCACGAGAAGAAATAACAGCACATGGACACCTGTGACATCACTGAGAAGATAAACAGCACAATGGACACCTGTGACATCACTGAGAAGATATACAGCACCATGGACACCTGTGACATCACTGAGAAGATATACAGCACCATGGACACCTGTGACATCACTGAGAAGATAAACAGCACAATGGACACCTGTGACATCACTGAGAAGATATACAGCACCATGGACACCTGTGACATCACTGAGAAACATACAAAAGGACGGATGGACACCTGGACATCCACCTGAGAATTTCCAGGACCATGGACACCTGTGACATCACTGAGAAGATATATAGCACCATGGACACCTGTGACATCACTGAGAAGATATACAGCACCGTATGAAACACCCTGGTGACATCACTGAGAAATATATAATAGCACTATGGACAACTAGTGACACATCACTGAGAAGCGTCTCTCATATACATTAGACTATCCACTGACTTTATGACATCACTGTAGTAAGGACCTACAAAGGATTTGAACATCCCCATGGACACTTGACTCACTGAGAAGGTTTTTTCCAGGACCATTGGACACCTGTACATCACTGAGACGATATATAACTAGCACCATGGAGCATATACCCTGTGACATCACTTGAGAAAGATATACAGCACCATGAACAACTGTGACATCAGTGAGAAGATAAACAGCACCATGGACACCTGTGACATCACTGAGAAGATACACAGCACCACGGACACCTGTGACATCACTGAGAAGATATACAGCACCATGGACACCTGTGACATCACTGAGAAGATATACAGTACCATGGACATCTGTGACATCACTGAGAAGCTTTCCAGGACCATGGACATCTGTGACATCACTGAGAAGATAAACAGCACCATGAACACCTGTGACATCAATGAGAAGATATACAGCACCATGGACACCTGTGACATCACTGAGAAGATAAACAGCACCATGGACACCTGTGACATGAATGAGAAGATACAAAGGACGATGGACACCTGTGACATCACTGAGAAGATATACAGCACCATGGACACCTGTGACATCACTGAGAAGATATACAGCACCATGGACACCTGTGACATCACTGAGAAGATAAACAGCACCATGGACACCTGTGACATCACTGAGAAGATATACAGCACCATGGACACCTGTGACATCACTGAGAAGATACAAAGGACGATGGACACCTGTGACATCACTGAGAAGATATACAGCACCATGGACACCTGTGACATCACTGAGAAGATATACAGCACCATGGACACCTGTGACATCACTGAGAAGATATACAGCACCATGAACACCTGTGACATCACTGAGAAGATATACAGCACCATGAGCACCTGTGACATCAAAGAGAACATGTACAGCAACAGCACCACGTGACACCTGGTGACACTCTGAGAAATATACAGCACCATGATCTCCTGTGACATCAATGAGAAGATATACAGCACCATGGACACCTGTGACATCACTGAGAACATGTACAGCACCACGGACACCTGTGACATAACTGAGAAGATATACAGCACCATGAACACCTGTGACATCAATGAGAAGATTTACAGCACCAGGGACACCTGTGACATCAATGAGAACATATTACGGCAAACTGGACACCTTTGACATCCTCGTGAGAAGATATACAGCACCAAGACACCTGTGACATCACGGAGAAGATATACAGAACCATAGACACCTGTGACATCACTGAGAAGATATCCAGCACAATGGACACCTGTCGACATCACGAGAAGATATACCCAGCACATGGACAACCTGTGACATCCACTGAGAAGATACAAATGACGATGGACACCTGTGACATAACTGAGAAGATATACAGCACCATGAACACCTGTGACATCAATGAGAAGATTTACAGCACCAGGGACACCTGTGACATCACTGAGAAGATTTACAGCACCAGGGACACCTGTGACATCACTGAGAAGATATACAGCACCATGGACACCTGTGACATCAATGAGAATATTACAGCACCATGACACCTGTGTGAACAGTCACGAGAACATATACGGCACCACGGACACCGTGTGACACTCACTGAGAAGATATACAGCACCATAAAATACACCACCTGTGACCACACTTGAGACAAAGACACTACATCTACAGGCACCAGGGACGACAGACCTGTGACATCACTGAGAAGATACACAGCACCCATAATGACAAACAACGTGACACTACAGTGATAAGATCAACCATCACCATGGACACCTTGACACTCATCTGCGAGAACAGAATATACAGCACCATGGACACCTGTGACATCACTGAGAAGATATACAGCACCAAGGACACCTGTGACATCACTGAGAAGATACAAAGGACGATGGATACCTGTGGCATCACTGAGAATATATACAGCACCATGGACGCCCATGACATCACTGAGAAGATAAACAGCACAATGGACACCTGTGACATCACTGAGAAGATATACAGCACATTGCACAAACCTGTGACATCACTGAGAAAGGATATACAGACTATGGACACCTGTGACATCACAGCTGAGAAATGAATATACAAGCACCATGGACACCTGTACATCACTGAGAGAAGAGCATACAGCAGCTCACAATGGAGCACACCTGTGAGACATCACTGAGAATGATATACAGCACCATGGACACCTGTGACATCAACTGAGAAGACATACAAAGGCCACAATGGGCTCACCTGTAGTACACTCGACTGAAGGTTTTCCAGGACATGGAAACCTGTTACATCACTGAGAAGACAATATATAGCACCCATGGATAACCACTGTGACATCACTGAGAGAAGAGTATACAGCACCCATGCAACACACTGTGACATCACTGAGAAGATATATAGCACTATGGACACCTGTGACATCACTGAGAAGGTCTCCAGAGAATTAGACTATCACTACTCTATGACATCACTGTGAAGACCTACAAGGGATTGAACAGCCCCATGGACACCTGTGACATCACTGAGAAGGTTTCCAGGACCATGGACACCTGTGACATCACTGAGACGTAGACGCACCATGACCACCTGTGACATCACTTGAGAAGATATACAGCACCATGAACAACTGTGACATCAGTGAGAAGATAAACAGCACCATGGACACCTGTGACATCACTGAGAAGATACACAGCACCATGGACAGCTGTGACATCACTGAGAAGATATACAGCACCATGGACACCTGTGACATCACTGAGAAGATATACAGTACCATGGACATCTGTGACATCACTGAAAAAAGGGAAAGCTTTTCCAGGACCATGACATCTGTGACATCACTGATAAGACATAAATACAGCACCATGAACACCTGTGACATCAATGAGAAGATATACAGCACCATGGACACCTGTGACATCACTGAGAAGATAAACAGCATCATGACACCTTGACATAATGCGAAGTATACAAAGGACATGGACACCTTGTGACATACTGAGAAATAATACAGGCACCATGGACACCTGTGACATACTCGGAGAAGATATACAGCCCCATGGACACCTGTGACATCACTGAGAATATAAAACAGCACAATGTTACACCTGTGACATCACTGAGAAGATGATACAAGCACCATGGACACCGTGACATCACTGAAGAAGATATAACATCACCATGACACCTGTGACATCACGAGAAGATAAAACACACAATGGACACCTAGACAACATCACTGAAAATATTATACAGCACCATGGACACCTGTGATATCAACTGAGAGATATAACAGCAACCATGAACAACACCTGTGACAATCACTGAGAAATATACAGCACCATGAGCACTCTGTGACATAAAATAGAACATACAGCACCACGGTACAACCTTGACATCACTGAGGTAGATTATACAGCACCATGAACACCCTGTTGACATCAATTGAAAGATATACAGCACCATGGACACCTGTGACATCACTGAGAACATGTACAGCACCACGGACACCTGTGACATAACTGAGAAGATATATAGCACCATGAACACCTGTGACATCAATGAGAAGATTTACAGCACCAGGGACACCTGTGACATCACTGAGAACATATACGGCACCACGGACACCTGTGACATCACTGAGAAGATATACAGCACCATGGACACCTGTGACATCACTGAGAAGATATACAGCACCATGGACACCTGTGACATCACTGAGAAGATATACAGCACAATGGACACCTGTGACATCACTGAGAAGATATATAGCACCATGGACACCTGTGACATCACTGAGAAGATACAAAGGACGATGGACACCTGTGACATCACTGAGGTTTCCAGGACCAATGACACCTGTGACATCACTGAGAAGATATATAGCACCATGAAGACCTGTGACATCACTGAGAAGATATATAGCACCATGGACACCTGTGACATCACTGAGAAGATATACAGCACCATGAACACACTGTTACAGCCTGAGAAGATATATACACTATGGACACCTGGTGACATCACTGTAGAAGGTCTCCAGAAATTAGAACATATCACTACTCTAAGACATCACAGTGAAGACCAACAAGGATTGAAACAGGCCCCATGGACACCTGTGACTTCACTGATAAGGTTCCAGGAACCATGGACACCGTGTGACATCACAGAGACGATATACAGCACCAATGGACACCTGTGACATTCACTGAGTAGGATATAAATCACATGAACAACTGTGGACATCAGTGATAAGATAAACATGCACCATGACACCTGTGACACACAACGGAGAAGATATACAGCACCATGGACACCTGTGACATCACTGAGAAGATAAACAGCACCATGGACACCTGTGACATCACTGAGAAGATACAAAGGACGATGGATACCTGTGACATCACTGAGAATATATACAGCACCATGGACGCCCATGACATCACTGAGAAGATAAACAGCACAATGGACACCTGTGACATCACTGAGAAGATATACAGCACCATGGACACCTGTGATATCACTGAGAAGATATACAGCACCATGGACACCTGTGACATCACTGAGAAATATAAACAGCACATGGACACCTTGACATCTATCTGAGAAGATATACAGCACCCATGGACACCTTGACATCACTGAAAGATATACCATCACCATGGAACACCCTGTTGACATCACTGAGAAGATAAACAGCACAATGGACACCTGTGACATCACTGAGAAGATATACAGCACCATGGACACCTGTGACATCACTGATAATATACAAAGGCACGATGGACCCTTTGTGACAATCACTGAGGTTCCATACCATGGACTACCTGTGACAATCTCACTGAGAAGATATATAGCACAATGACACCTGTGACATCACTGAGAAGATATAACAGCACATGAACACCTGTGACACACTGAGAAGATATATAGCAACTAGGACCCCTTTGACATCACTGGACAAGTCTCCAGAGAGAATTAGACTATCACTACTCTATGACATCACTGTGAAGACCTACAAGGGATTGAACAGCCCCATGGACACCTGTGACATCACTGAGAAGTTTTACAGGACCATGGACACCTGTGACATCACTGAGACGATATACAGCACCATGGACACCTGTGACATCACTGAGAAGATAAACAGCACCATGAACAACTGTGACATCAGTGAGAAGATAAACAGCACCATGGACACCTGTGACATCACTGAGAAGATACACAGCACCATGGACAGCTGTGACATCACTGAGAAGATATACAGCACCATGGACACCTGTGACATCACTGAGAAGATATACAGTACCATGGACATCTGTGACATCACTGAGAAGCTTTCCAGGACCATGGACATCTGTGACATCACTGAGAAGATAAACAGCACCATGAACACCTGTGACATCAATGAGAAGATATACAGCACCATGGACACCTGTGACATCACTGAGAAGATAAACAGCACCATGGACACCTGTGACATGAATGAAATATACAAAGGACTGATGACCACCTGTTACATCAACTGAGAAGAATAACAGCACCATGGACACACCTGTAGAACATCACAGAGAAATATACAGCACCATGACACCTGTGACATCACTGAAAGATAAACAGCACAATGAACACTGTGACATCACTGAAAGATATACAGCACCATGGACACAACCTGTGCCATCACTGAGAAGATACCAAGGACGATGGACACCTGTGAACATCACTAAAGAAATACCCACACCATGGACAACACTGTGATATCACTGAGAAGATATACAGCACCACGGACACCTGTGACATCACTGAGAAGATATACAGCACCATGAACACCTGTGACATCAATGAGAAGATTTACAGCACCAGGGACACCTGTGACATCACTGAGAAGATTTACAGCACCAGGGACACCTGTGACATCACTGAGAAGATATACAGCACCATGAACACCTGTGACATCACTGAGAAATTTAGCAGCACCAAACCACGGACACCTTGACATCACAAGAAAATTACAGCACCAGGGGGACACCTGTGACATCACTGAGAAGATATACAGCACCATGAGTACCTGTGACATCACTGAGAAGATATACAGCACCATGGACACCTGTGACATCACTGAGAAGATATACAGCACCATGGACACCTGTGACATCACTGAGAAGATATATAGCACTATGGACACCTGTGACATCACTGAGAAGATATACAGCACCATGGACACCTGTGACATCACTGAGACGATATACAGCACCATGGACACCTGTGACATCACTGAGAAGATAACAAGCGACCCATGGACCACCTGGACATCACAGAGAAGATATACACCCCATGGACACCTTGACATCACAGATAAGATATACCAGCACCATGACACCTTGTACATCACTGAGAAGATATACAGCACCATGGACACCTGTGACATCACTGAGAAGATATACAGCACCACGGACACCTCTGACATCACTGAGAATAGGAACTCAAAGAAAAATATACTTCCCGGCGCTCATCTATTTAAAGCTCCAAGTGATCCGAGGAGTTAGGAAAAAGAATGTTTAATAAATAAACAGCTCATAAGAAGGTTATACACCTTTGGCAAACATACAAAAATTAAAATCACTAAACGACGCGTTCTCGCTGAAACACGGCGCTACCTCAGGAATTGTGATTACAGAAAATGCCGGGAGAAGCAGTCATTTAAAAGGATTCCGCACTTCTCATTGGGTGGTAGAGCCGGCCAATGAGAGTGTGAGCGACGGAACAGCCATGTTAGCCTATGGAGAGAAAACCAACCAATCGCTGTGGATCTAGCAGTTCAGTCATTTGAACATATGGCCGATTGGTTTACAAAAACGAGTAAGCTCACGTTCCCCCAACCAGTCAGGGAGCGAGCCGCACACCCCTAATTTTTACTCGCACGACAGAGAGGAAAACAACACTAGAATATAAGCGCAAAGTAGCTCCGATAAATATAACCCACAGCGATGCGCTGAAAGAGCGTGCTGATGGGATATATAAACAAAGAGCGCCCGGGTAGGCGCATCTCTGGATGTATTATCAATGGAAGTCCACAGCCCAACCGTGATTGGCTAGACTTAGGAGGGCTCGTCCTTTAGGACCAATATGAATACGAGCCACTCATACCATTATATCTCTATGGGAAGAGTAGCTCGATGAATAGCTGGTTACAAGGAGGAGAAGACTCGACTCCCTCAACCAGTGAAGGAGCGAGCACCACTCTATAGGAGTTATCATGGGGTTTAAACTCATTTCACGTCTAGGGTGATAATATACTAAAAAAATATATATACATTGGTTGATTCTCATTGAGAAGCAGAGAGTTGAAATTGTATCGCCCTATAGAGCTATGGTAAGCTAAATGTACTTCTATACGCAGAAAAGTCTGGCTCAGTCCATAATTGATCCAGGGCATAATAAACATGGTATTGCCAACAATCAGAAAGGACGGGCATTTACCAAAGCATAATAGCCCAATGGGCAATTGCATTACAGCACGGTGGTCAAACTGGCCAACCGTGCTGGTGTTCCTAAACATAAGTATTCATTCTGAGAGCACTCCTATCAGCGCATCTCTATGGTTATTCTCAATGAACGTCTGCACCATAGACGGGATTGGTTAGATCCTGGGGGGGCTCGACTCTTAGGACCAATAGGAACACGAGCTATTTACACCATGTATTTCTATGGGAAAGTAGCTCAGTATGGGATTGGCTATACAAAAGGAGGCTCGGCTCCTTCAGCCAATAAGAAAACGAGCGACACTCTATGGGAATTATAATGGTGTTTTCACTTACTCCGACGCACGCGTCTGGAGCATATTTAATTCACTCTGGTTTTGATACAACCTGGGAATGATATGCAAAAAGGAAAAAAGAAAGGGGGCGCACCAATAGCGTTATATTGTAACTGGAAGAAGAGAAAAGTAGAGAGAAATATTCTCACCTTCTAGTGTTGCGCTTTTATTGTAGAGGCACAACACTCATAAGCGCTTGCAGGGCTATTTATACCCCGTAGCCCTTACTACGGCAGCCGCTGGTCTCTGGTACTCCACTCGGATAACCGGTCGGGAATAAGCCACAAAATGGAGTATAAAGGAAAAAATGGACCCGGCGCACGTGCAGGTGTAGGTAAAAAAGCCAAGTCTAAGGCTTTTCATTAAAAGTTTTATTCTTTTAAA
>JAODAL010058271.1:0-22184 GCA_025379985.1 Phyllomedusa bahiana
GGGTGTCCAGAGCTAGTGCAAGGTGGCGCATCAGCTCTCAGGGTGCATCATCTCAGTTGAAGCTGTGCCGGAGGCAGCGGAGGAGGAGGAGGAGGTATTCCTAGACACCGATGTTACCGACGTCCCTGCCTTGGAAAGAGGTTGGCGCGAATTTGAGGCGGAGGAGGAAGATGAGAGATCAGTTTGCTAGTGCCCCTCGACCCAGAGGCTTGGGAAATCAAGGCTCCATCTCTCACATGAGTGCTTGGATGCTCCATTTCCTCCAACATGATCCTCGCATTAAGGCCATCAAAATGAACAACAGTGGCCACCCTCCTGGATCCCCGGTACAAAACAAAACTCAGCACTTTCCTTCCACCCACCCAAAAAGAGAGTAAAATTGCAGGAAATGGAGACCTTGCTGATTGATCAACTGAGACATCTGTTGCGTCTGCTTCACGTTCCCCAAATGACACGGTGGAACAACATCAGCGACGTGACAGCAGTAGAGTGCCAAGTAGCGTAGCGGCAGCAGCAGGCAAGGTGGCAGAAGCCTAATGGGTGACCTCTGGCAATCTTTGTTTACCACCTAACCAAAGCATGCTATGCAGTGCAATCATCCAAGACACAGATATCAGCTTATGTTCATGGTGCACGACTATCTTCGTCTCAACTCCGATTTTTTTTCATGTGTTCCTGACCCAATAGACTTCTGGGTATCCAAAATGGACGAATGGCCCGAGCTGGCTCATCACGCCATAGAGGTGTTGTCCTGCCCAGCAGCCAGCGTCATATCTGAGCGGACCTTCAGCACAGCTGGAGGAGTCATTACAGACAAACGCATCCGGCTTTCCACAGATAATGTGGATCGATTGACTTTCATCAAGATGAATCAGGCATGGATCTCTGATGATGTTGTGGCCCCAATTGCCGAGGTCACCGATTAGTTGCCAGTCTACTTCACATTCCTTTTCAAACAGAAATGGTCCTCTTGAAAACTTTTTTTTTAAAATGATCATTTCTTACTGCAATTTTTATTCTCTTTTCCCAACAGTTCATTTTTGCTGGTTTTGCTGTGAGGAGACTGTAAAAGACAGCAAGGTTTCATGACAACACCGTATTCCATTTACTCACTTTAAACTGAAACCAAATTTTTAAAATTTTTTTGGGGTTTTCTGTGAATACAGCAATAATATGGTCCCTTTTGGAAAAGAAATGTGGTTTAAGGCTTTTTTCCCCCCCCAATTTTTTAAAGGGTTAGAATCATTTTATAATTTTTTTGGGGTCAATGTGCTGTGAGATACAGCAAAATCATGGTCCTTTGGAACAGAAATTGGGCTTCTAAGTGGCCATTTCTCCCTCACAATTTTTAACAGTGGCTGAGAGTCATTTTATAATTTTTTGGGTCATGCTGCTTTGAAATGCAGCAATACTACAGGTCCTATTAAAAAAATGTTGTTTCTAACAGACATTTGTTCTTCACAATTGACAAAAGTGGCTCAAGGTGCATGCTTTGAACTTTTGGGGCATTTTGCTGTGACATGCAGCTATACTAAGGTCCTATTCTAAAAAATGTTTGTTTCTAACAGACATTGTTCTTCACAATTGTCCAAAGTGGCTCAAGGTCATGCTTTGAATTTTTGGGGGCATTTTGCTGTGACATGCAGCTATACTACAGGTCCTATTCTAAAAAATGTTGTTTCTAACAGACATTTTTTCATCACAATTGTCCAAAGTGGCTCAAGGTCATGCTTTGAAGTTTTGGGGTCATTTTGCTGTGACATGCAGCTATACTACAGGACCTATTCTAAAAAATGTTGTATCTAACAGACCTTTGTTATTCACAAATGTCCAAAGTGGCTCAAGGGACATGATTTGAATTTTGGGGCATTTTGCTGTGACATGCAGCTATACACAGGTCCTATTCTAAAAAATGTTGTTTCTAACAGACATTGTTCTCACAATTTCAAGAGTGGCTCAAGGGTGATGGTGCTGTCAGAAACAGGAATAGGTAGACACTGTTAATGGACACATATTGCAAAATGACTTGTATTTGCAAGATCTTTAACATAGCTATCAATCCCTGATCTGAGACAACCCATTTAATACAATGAAAAAAAGAGAAACAAAGACAAGGTGGGATAACATCCTATTTTAAAAATGATTATAATAGAATTAAAGTACTAAAAAACTAGAATGTACAAAATAGCTGTTAAAAAAATTCCTCTGAATTGTTACAAGGAGGTATCAGGAAAACTTGACTGCATATGTAGGTATTCAGAGGACATGGAGTAAGGAGCATGGACAGAGAACATAGTAACAACGACAATTTCCTCCAGCACGTTGAGTAAAATGAGAAACAAAGAAAGCCAAAGAAAAAAATTTTAAAAGGGACACCTGGGTGGTAACAGGAGCGTTAACCACCAGTACAAATTTTCCAAGTGAAGCTCAATGGTCCACACTCCATACGAGGACAGAGCGCTACCCAGGTAATTGACTGTGTACTGAGGCAAGGCTGGAGTTCTCACACTTCCGCACTTCTGCTTCAGCACACATTTTTCGTTGCTGTTTGCTCCCTCAGGGCTTTTTAAACCTGCGTGTTTAATAGATGACGGACGCCATCCTTGGGCTCTCACCGCAAACCCACGTACTCTCGGCCCTGGGTCATGCTGTTGCCCAGGACAGGTATAGTCAATGTCCAGTGAAACTAAAAATGGTGGTTGAAAAGACTCCTTTTTCCGGCACTTTTTTAAAAATGTGGGGGTCATGCAGTTTGGGGCTCATGCGGGTGGCCCAGGACAGGTATAGTCAAGTCCAGTGAAACTAAAATGGTGGTTGAAAAACTCCTTTTTTTCCGGGCATTTTTTAAATGTGGGGGTCAGGGCAGGTTGGGGCTCATGCTGTGGCCCAGGACAGGGATATTCAATGTCCAGTTCAAGTAAGATGATGGTTCAAATCATACTGCCTTCTGGCACTTTTCAATTTGTGGGTGATGCAGGTTTAAGGTCAGGCTGTGGTACAAGACAGGGATAGTGAAGGCCCTGTGACTTTTTTTCTGTGACTTTTATAACCTGTGTTGCCTAAGATGTAGCACGTATCCATTTGACTGTTGTGGATGTTAATTTCAGCTTCTCCACCTTGTTTGTGGTAATAATAAAAGGTGTTGTTGCTCTCCCATAGACTTTAATGGTCATCGCTCATAATCGACGCTCACTATCGAAAAACCTTATCGATAGCGGCCGACTATCGACTATCGATCGATCTCGATAGCCAACGCAATCGCTCAACACTACTAAACAGTTTTGATACATGGGGCCCGAAGGGTCAAGTTAAAGTTAGCTACATCTGTTCTTGTACCATGTTGCTTCATACTGGACTCAGCCTATAAAAATGGTCAGATTAGTTAAGTGTTGAGAAGTCTGTAAATTTAAGTTTAAAATCTGTTAGAGTAGTAAACCCAGTTAGCCACAAGATATTAATGACCTACAAACCAGTCCCAAAAATACTATATCAATGCCACATATGGAAAGGTGGTTTACTTGTTTTTTTTTTTTTTTTTTTTTTTTTTACATTTATATTATTGTAAATAAAATATGAAGATAAGTAAAGATAACAATAATACAATTAATATTACACATTTAAAGGCTAAGGACAACCTTGATCTGGAAAACATAATTTTCACACATGGTAGTAGCTTGCTCTAAATTTGAATTTTTTTCATCTGTGCTTGTACCAAATAAGATATGATGGATGTGAGCCCTGTGTGTTTAGAAGTTGGAAGTTTTACAGGGTGTACCCTGCTATACTCTGCTGACTCTCTGTACAGCCTGAGGACTTCTTTCCTGGCAAACTTCCTTGTGTGTGCTTCTTCCACATTTAGATCCTGTGTGAGCTCTTTGGATGCTTTTCATCCTATTTACACTTTGATCACCCATGTACAACCTTCTCTCCCTCCTTCTCTAAAACTAGGGTTGACGTGTATGAACCTTGCGCTGACTGCGACAAAATTTGTCTCAGCCATGGTATGGATTTGTACAAACGTTTTGCACCAGACTTTGGCGCAGTTTTAGAAAATACCAGAATGCACCAAATTTTGGCGTACAACTGATCATAAATCTATATAACCGAGTTATGTATTTTTGTCTCAAAGTACGCCAAAGTACGCCCATGAGTATAGCAGCAGAAAACGGAAAGGGACTGTCAGAAGCAGGAGCAGTGGTCTGACAGATTTATTTGAAAATTCACTCTGATTTAACAATCTGTAGAAACAAATTTTTAATGAAGACTATTAAAAAAAGTTTCTTTATTTTGCATTCAGGAAATGAACAATAAAACAAAAAAAAAAATTCTGTGCAGAGGTTTTCATTTCCATTAATATATCAATATATTTTGCTTGTAATATTTTGTTCTGTTTTATGAAAAATACAATGAATTTCTTCTTTAATAATTCACAGTCTATGATATGAGTCTGATTGTAAAATAAATTCCTGGGCCTTAAGCAAGTAGACTGTACAGTATGCATTTTAATATAGATTATGTGCTTTGAGTTTCTTGTGAAAAGAACAAGTCATTTTTTTGCCCTGTGAAAATGTTGCAATTTATCAGATATGCGCCATTTTGTGAGAGATTGCATATTTCTGTGAACTTATTATAATGTTTAAATGAGATGTGTAATGTATTCATCTAAAGTTGTAAATGGAGTTATGGTAATCCATCCTGCACTAATATGCTAAGAAGATTCCTAAAGCATTTCATTGTTTGGGTTCATTAGTAGCACAGAGAATAGACGACATTTACAAGGCTACACTGCCTAAGCTTGTGTTAAGTCACACAAAGGACATCCTGTAGAAAAAAAGCTTTATTTACCATTGGCATGAATGTTGTTTATTAAGAAATCGAAATAGTCATCACTTATATGTTACCTAAAAAGTATTACAGATTTAATATGACAAGTTGTGTTAATGAAGGTTATCAATCTGAGAAAAATGAAAACAAATAAAAAGAAACACATTTGTGATACACAGTAATATACAGATTGAGGCAGGTATGTAGTCTGGGCTTCTTCTTACCTTTGGGCCTGCTCCTCATGATGGCGATAAAGTACAGTGAAAACATGGATCACCAAGTTGTACTGCTCCCTAGATAATGTTAAAACGATTGTCTCGCCTTGCTGTTTTACAAAGCCTCTGCCAGCTTCAGAAAAAAAAGCTTTCTGGTTAGGATGTGTGTGGTTCTACAGCAATGAAGGACATATCAGCTCTGCTATTCCTAGCTGAACTTTTTATAGTGATAAGAGGTTTGTAAACTTTAGTTCACAAAGCTACAGAGCTCCAAAGGGTTAAAGCTTGTCAATAATTTATGTAAACAAGCTCCTGTTTTTCAAGCTAAGTAACAGAGCAGGGATTCATCTCAGCCACTGCTTCAGGCTGTAACAACAGAGCAAGAGCAGGAACTAGAGAAACTTATGTAGAGAAGAAGGAGGTAAGATCAGCTCCTAACTCTGAAGAGAAGCAAAACTAAACTGCAATGTATTTGGTAAAAGTCTTTATTTACTTTTGCCTACATGTTTAAAGCTAAATAAATGTGTTGTCCAGCTCACTGTACAAGTATATTAATGACTGTCCAGTCTGGTCATCACAAAGTAAATGGAGAGCCAGCCCATATCAAATAGAAAAAATCCACCAACAGGGTAACTTAAATGTTCAGGCACGGAAACAGTCTTGGCAATCAATAGAACATAGTCATGTTCAATCCAATGTTAAAAATCAGCATACAGCATATCCACAGAAAATATAAATATCCATATTTATAGTATTCACACTGACGCGTCTTGGAGCAGCAGTCCTTATTCATAGTGTTCTATGAATAAGGACTGTTGCTCCTAAATGCATCAGTGTGGACGCTATTAATAAGAATACTCCTTCAAATATGGGTGGGGCTTCCAGCAGCCCATAGCAGGGTTTAATGTGAGCTATTTAAGGAGGCAGTTTAAACCCAGGAATGCTGGATTTATCATATTGGAGAAGCCATACGCTATCCCCCACTTGGCCATATGACATTAGCCTCCATTTTTTGGTAATAGGGGCATTCCCCTTTACCTATACAGCCCTATCTCTTTAAAGGCTAGGTTTCTCGATAAGCCAGATATCAAATTTGGGCTTTTGTTGTCATGTCCTTTGGCCATTAATTGAGTCAGTAATTGAAACATGTCGGGATGGGATATTGCTCCAGGACTATTGTAGGGTACAGTGTGTGCAGGGAACAGGCTCATGGTGGGGTTGCCCTTATCAGGGCGGGTGCTCTGTAACATAGGTTATTAGGGATTTTTCTAGTCTAAGTAGGGTTATACTAGGGCCTTAATCTTTTTCCCTTCACCACCGACAGATTAACCTGACACAGTGTATGTATGGCAGGGTCTTCTCCAAGAACATCATCAGAATAGTAAAACGACTCTGGTTTACTGCATGCTTACCTTTGCATTTCATATTTTGTGCAGTGCGATTGTTTTAATGGTTTATAATTAAAAGTTATATTTTAATGCACTTTTCAGCTTTTGGAGATGCACTGCTTCATTCCTATGTTATTAATGCAGCTGTAACTGATGGCTGATACAGATTATTAGCCACTGGTTACAACTGCATTAATAAAATTAGAATGGAGCCCAAAGGCTGCAGGGAGCTGCCCCTGCAGCCTTTGGGCTTGCACCGCCATAGGAGGGCTGCCCTGCTCCAGGACTGGGACAAGATATTTTGGTACCCTAGGCAAATAAGTCATATAGCACCGCCTATGGAAACTTCAGCCCACTCCATACCTCCTTGCACCTTATATATGTCAAAGGAATGGCACATTTTCATTTTTCATTTTGAAACCTTCTATTAGGATTCAAAAATAATATTTTAATAGAGCTTAGAATAAAGAAGAATAGGATCGTGTTTTTCCTATCAAAAGTAAAAAAAAAAATACATATGTCAGCACAGTTATTACTTGTTTAAAATAATAAAGTTCCTAAATTATTCAAACTACACAGGCAACAACACAGAAAAAAATGAAGATTTTTAAAATGAAATTAAAATTTAAATAATAACTAGTATAGTATAAAACCAAAATAGTTTTATTCAAAAATATTCATTTATTCAACAAAAACAAGCCAACATATGGCTACACTAATAGTGCAGCATTCTGTGCTTTTTTTTCTGTCATTTTTTACATCCATGATATACCCATGTGAACCAGGCCTCATATGTGTCCTAAAATGGTTTGGTTTAAAACTTTATTTCATCTCACAACAGATTGAGCCCTAATGTAATTAAGTTGACTGAAAAATAGAGATGTTATGGCTCTCTGAATGCTAAACTGCAATTATGAAAAAAATAAATAAAACAGGCTCATAATGACAGTGGTAAATTCTCCATTTATGAGTTAATTTAGAATAGCATTCAGTATAGATTGTAAGTTTCCAAAATTTCATCATGCAACTTGTTCACCACCTTTTATTTTTCACAATGTAATGGAAAGGGCAGTCTCAACCTTAGATTGTTCTGTTACTTCTGAAGTATAAAGCATGCAAAGCACAAATAGCATCAGAGGAATTATTTTGTGCAAATTAGCTTTGAAGTGTGAACAAAAGAATACAATTAATGCTGTTTAAAAAGTCCTTAAAAGTATGTACCAGAAGCTTGCTAAAAGGAACAAATGACCAACTATGTCCTTAAATGAAATGATTTTGTTTATTCTTGACTTTCTGATGTTCATATTGTTAGAGAAAAATTAAGAAAGCAACAATTGTAAAGTCCATGCCAAGAAAAAGGGCCACATGTGTGAAAACTGCCTAGGTCTAAAACTCAATTTGTTGCCTATAGCAACCAATCAGAACGCCCCTCTGATTTTTCCAGAACACTATAGAAAATGAAAAGGGCGCTCTGGTTGGTTAGACAGTTTTCATACATTGGCCCAAGATGTCTCAAAATACAGTTTAAGGGCCACATATATAAAAACTGTCTAGGTCTAAGATTTTCTTTATTGCCCATAGCAACCAATCAGAGTTCCCTTTTCATTGGTAAGTAAAATGAGAATGCTTGGACTGGGGAAAAATTTTTTGCAAGTGGGCAAGTAATTGGCTCAGTGATAGAAAACAAAGGGTGATGATTAATGGTACATGCTCGGACTGGATTCCTGTTACTAGTGGGCTACCACAGGGGCCAGTATTTGTCCCTATATTCTTTAATATATTGGATTGCATGGATTGTACAGTAGAATATCAATCTTTCCAGACAATACTAAGCTCTATAAAGTAATCAACACAATAGAGGATAATGTTTTATTACAAACTAATCTGGATAAGTTGTAGGCCTGGGCAGAGAATTGACAGATGAAATTTAACACAGGTGGCCCCCATCCACATTCCCTTTCAGAAAATCAAAGGTAGTCACTTGAAATGGTTTTCACTTCACAGGTGTGCCCTGTTAGGTTTAATAAGTGGGATTTCTTGCCTTATAAATGGGGTTGGGACCATCAGTTGTGTTGTTCAGAAGTCAGGTGGATACACAGCTGATAGTCCTACTGAATGGACTGTTAGAATTTCTATTATGGCAAGAAAAAAGCAGGTAAGTAAAGAAAAATGAGTGGCCATCATTACTTTAAGAAATGAAGGTCAGTCAGTCCGAAAAAATTAGGGGAAACTTTAAAAGGTCCCCAAGGCATGGAAAAAAACCATCAAGCGCTACAAAGAAACACCCGAGACCCCCCCCGGGGAAAGGAAGACCAAGAGCCCTTTTGGCGGGGGATAATTTCTCCAGTCACCACCCCCAGAAATCGAGTTTAATAGCAGCTAGTTGAGACGGTCAATGCCACACGAGTTGAGCGCAGACACACTCTACAACAACGAAAAGGGAGACTGTGTCGCAGGCTTCTGTAAAATACTCTGGGAAACCCATGCTAAGGACAGGCAACAACAAAGAGATTTTTTGGGTTTAAAAACAAACAATGGACATTAGCCCCAGTGGAATCGTGTTTTGGTCTGATGGCCCAAGTTTGAGATCTTTTAAACCACGTGTTTTTTCAACGCAAAAAAAGGTAACAAATACTCTACTGCCTGGTTCCCCCCCGGAAGCATGGGGGAAGGTATGAGGGTGGGGTGCTTTGTTTTGCATGTTGGGGATTTATTCAAATTGAAGGAAACTGAAGCAGCAGGGTTTACCCAGTCTTGCAGGGCATGCTTTCCACCGGTTTCCGTTGTTGGCCATCTTTTTTTTTCAACAGGACAATGACCCAAACACCCCCAGATTTGGGGCAAGGGTATTTGCCCAAGAGGAAGGAGGGGGTCAGCCAATGCCTGCCTCCCGTCACCGACCTGAACCGAATCGGATGAGTATCAAAATGAGAAGTCAAACCTATCTGAGCGGGAAATATGAGAAACCGGCGGGGGGTTTGCAAACCCCTGATTAATTTTTAGCGTCCACAGGGAAGCATTCAGCAAAAGCGAGTCAGTGTGTCACCCCCTCCCGGGGCCCCTCTCATACTTCTGTAAGGGTATTTTTTAGGTTTTGGGCCCATTTGTGTACTATATATGTCTGTATCTATATTTAATTTGTTACTCTTCTGTGGGTTTTTTAATTTTTTTAAGCTATAAACCTAATATTTTTGTTAATGTTGTCACTCTGAGAGAGGTTGTCCTCCTTTTTTAGATATTTCTGCTATTTATTTGTATTTTTATATAAAAGATTTTTCTATATATGAACTGATTGAAATTGAATGTATTAATATTTTGGCTTTGTCTGCCAGATTTTTTTGGTATTTTAATTAATTCATAAACAACTGGGTAGTCTCTGTAACGGAGAGCGGTAGTGGATCCGCTGGGCAACCGCAAGCGATGGTATAAGCCATGCCAGGGAGCGGAGTCTAAGTAGGTCCCGGTTTTCACCAGAGCCCGCCGCAAAGCGGGATGGATTTCTACACCAATCGCTACCCCTTGACTGATTTGGGGGGTGGCAGCCAAGAGTGAGTGTGGTACAGAATCGTCAGGCGTAGGCATAGTCGTGGACAGACGAGAAGGTCAAGGCAGGCGGCAAGATTCGTGGTCAATAAACGTAGCAAGAGGGTTCAGGGCTGGCAGCAAAGGTTTGTGGTCAATAAACGTAGCACAATGGTTGTAACGGACTTGGTAGTGGACCCGCTGGACCACCGCAAGGATGGAGAAGCCACGCCGGGGAACGGAATCTAAATAGCCCCCGGTTTTCACCGAGCCCGCCGCAAAGGGGATGGACTTGCTGGGCGTGGGCTACCAGGTCGTTACCCCCGACGTGACTTGCTTGCGGCGGCAGCCGAGGTGCAGCGAGGTACAAAAACGTAATCCAAGAATCGTAGTGGTGAGCAGGCAGTATGGTCAGTGCAGGCAGCAATGGTTCGTGGTCGTGGACAGGCGGTAAGGTCAGGGCAGGCGGCAGAGGTTCGGGGGTCGAGAACGTACAAGGTCTGGTACAACGGCAAGGCAACTATATATCAGGAATGCTTTCTCAAAGGCACAGGGCAACAAAGATCCAGCGGGGAAGTGACGGGGGTCCAAAACTTAAATAGAGACAGCGCCGGCAATTAGCCAATTACCGGCGCACTGCCCCTTTAAATCTACATGAACGCGCGCGGGCGCGCGCTAGGGGTCGCTGCGCGCATGCGCATTCCGGCCAGCAGGGACCGGACCGAACGGGAGCGCGGTCAGGTGGGGAAAGACGGACAGATACGACCACGAGCGACAGTAGGACCCGCAGCGGCAACCCGTCCCCGCCGGGGGACCTCCCTCGGGGGGTCAAGGGCGACCACCCCAACCCTTACAGTACCCCCCCCCTTAGATTTTCCCATCCTTTTAGGATGCAGAAACCTGAGGAGAAGGTCACGATTCAGGATGTTGCATTCTGGCTCCCAGGACCTCTCCTCGGGTCCGAAGCCCTTCCAACTACGAGGAAGAAGCGTTTCCCTCTGACCGTCTTCTTTCTCCAAGATGTCCTTTACCTCAAAAAATGTCAGCGATTGCTACTGGGGAAGGTTTTACATTCCGTGAGAGAAACGGTTCAGGACCAGCGCTTAAGGGGGAGACATGGAATGCGTTTTGGATCCGGAGAGATGGGGGCAAGGAGAGCTTGTACGTCACCGGGTTCAACTGCTGAAGAACCTTGAAGGGTCCGAGGAACCCGGGGGCCCAATTTAAGACTCGGAATCTTCAGGCGCACGTACCTCGAGGAGAGCCAAAACTTTGTCACCTGGGAGAATGTTGGGGCAGGTCTTCTCCTCTTGTCAGCCTGAGTCTTCAACGGGCAGAGGCCCAAAGTAGGGAATCGCGTCTCCTGCCAGATGGCCTTGATATCCCGAACTTGGTCTTTTGACAGCGGGGCAAAACCCGAATCAGTAGGCAGGGGAAGGGGGGGGGAGGTGCGGTGGCGGCCATAGACTACAAAGAATGGAGATACGCCGGCTGCCTCAGAGACGCGATGGTTGTAAGAGAATTCAGCCCAAGGGAGCCGCTCGGCCCAGTTGTCCTTACGTACAGTTACAAAGTGACGCGGGTTTATTCCCCCAGAATCGGGTTCACCCGCTCCACCTGCCCATTGGATTGAGGGTGATATGCTGACGAAAAGTCCACTTGACTTGCAGACAGGAGGCATAGTGCACGCCAAAATCGGAAACAAATTGAACACCGCGGTCGGAGACAATGTGTGAAGGTAAACCATGAAGTCGGAAAAACATGTCGGAAGAAATGATTAGCTAAATTGTGGAGCAGACGGGAAAGGCCAGGGAGAGGCACGAAGTGGGACATCTTCGAGAACCGGCCCTGTAACCACCCAGATGACCGAATTCCCTGAGGAGGCGGAAGGTCAGTAATGAAATCCATGGCTATGTGTGCCCAAAGGGATCTTGGCACGGGCAGTGGATGCAAGAGACCTGCAGGCCTGTGACGTGGGACCTTGTTCCGAGCACATGTGATACAGGCGAGCGTGAAGTCCTTGACATCCTATGCCAGAGTCGGCCACCAGTAGGGGCCGTGAGATCAAAGCGTAGGACTTCCGTGCTCCGGATTGACCACCAAGAGAGAGCTATGCCCCATTCCAACACCTTCTTCCGCTGCCGGCGGCACGAAAGTCTTGCCAGTGGGGACGTTCTGGAGATCTGCGTGAGCCGCGTAAATCCAACCGTTCGGGAAAAATTTGATGTGTTGTGACAGGGGTTTCTTCACCGCCACGTCGAGGCACGGGAAAAAAAAAAAGGGGCATCAGCCTTGACGTTTTTCTCAGCAGGTCGGAAATGTATGCGAAAGTCGAAACGTGAGAAAAAGAGAGACCATCGGGCTTGGCGAGGATTCAAGCGCTGGGCTATCTGAAGGTACAGTAAATTCTTATGGTCCGTAAAGATGTCGATTGGGTGACGAACCCCCTCCAGCAGATGTCGCCACTCCTCCACGGCTAACTTGATGGCCAAGAGTTCCCGGTCCCCAATGGCATAGTTCCGCTCCGCCGGTGAAAAGGTCTTAGAGAGAAACCCACTTTGTGAGAATCTTGCCTTGGGACCTTTCTGTGTGAGGACCGCCACTGCCCCCAAAGAAGAAGCATCCACCTCCAAGGAAAACGGCTTCTCGGGATCAGGCCGGACCAAGACCGGTGCAGTGGAGAAGGCAGTTTTTAGATCAACAAATGCCTTCTCAGCCTCTGGAGGCCAGCATCTCGGGTTCGCGTTCTTCCTAGTGAGGGCCATGATAGGAGCCACCAAAGTGGAGAAGTGGGGAATAAATTGACGGTAATAATTCGCGAAGCCCAGGAAGCGCTGGATGGCCCGAAAACCGACAGGACGAAGGCCATTTTTGCACCGCAGAGAGTTTTTTGCTGGTCCATCTTTAGGCCCTTGGCTTTAGACGATTACCCGAGGAAGGGTAGGCTGGTCTGATGGAATAAACATTTCTCCAGCTTGGCGTACAGTCGATTGCTGCGCAGACATCGCAGAACCTGGCGCACTTGGTTTCGGTGCATCTGAAGATCAGGGGAGAAAATTAGGATGACATCCAAGTACACTATAACGCAGGTGTACAAGAGATCCCGGAAGACATCGTTAACAAATTCTTGAAACACTGCTGGGGCGTTGCAGAGCCCAAAGGGCATCACGAATATTCAAAAATGTCCACTCGGGTATTAAACGCCGTCTTCCACTCGCCCCTCCCGAATTCTGATGAGGTTTTAGGCACCTCGCAAGATCCAACTTTGAAAACACTTTAGCCCCCTTTCAGGCGGTTCCCAAAAAATTCTGCGATCAGCGGGGGAGGGTAGCGTTTTTTACGGTGATTTTATGAGTCCCCGGTAGTCTAACACGGACGGAGGGAACCATCCCTTTTTCTGTACGAAGAAAAAACCGGCTCCGGCTGGGGAGGAGGACTTATGGAGAAACCCTTTCCGCAAGTTCTCCTGTATGTAGGCCGACATGGCCTGAGTCTCCGGTACGGAAAGCGGGGAGACCCTTCCCCGGGGCGGTCTGGTTCCTGGAAGGAGGTCAATGGGGGAGTGTAAGGCCGATGTAGTTTGGCAGCCCTTTTCGGCCTCCTTCTCGGAGAATACGTCCCCAAAGTCCTGGTACTCAGCCGGTAGGCCTGGGAGAGGCTCGGCAAGCGGGGGCGGAGAATGGTAGGCACCGGGCGTGGGACCATCCAAGCAGAGGTTTTTGGATTCCGGGCCCCATTTCAGGACCTCACCTGTTTTCCAATCCAGCGTAGGGGGTGACGTTGCAGTCAGGGAAGCCCCAAGAGGATCCTGAAGAAGCACGGGACAGAACGTGGAAACCTGACCTTTTCCCCTTTTTGTAGAGCCCCCACCGGAGAGTCACAGGCCGGGTTATTTTACTGGGATCAGTGAGGAGCTCCCCACTAACCGAAAAAAATCAGCAAAGGTTTTTTCCAGGCGGACTACAGGGACCGGTACCGGCTTACCAAAGAGGCATGGATAAAGTTCCCGGCTGACCCCGAGTCCAGGAAAGGGTGAGCTCCGGAACGAAGAACCAGCATCAGACATCACCTCCACTGGCATCATCAAACGTGGAGAGGAAGAAACTGCACCTAGGGCCGCCTCTCCTACGGCACCTAGGTGAGAGCATTTCCCGGACGCTGAGGACGAAGGGGGCAGCTTCTGCGGAAGTGGTCCGGGCTGGCGCAGTAGAGACATAGCTTCTCTGCAAGATGGCGGTTCAGCTCTTGCTCCGTTAAGTGGGCCCAGTCCACTTGCATGGTTCCCCCCCTGGGGCTTGAGGAGGTGGAATTGGAGAATGCTGGAACACAGGGCCAGGTGAAAAGACGACAAGGGCGAGCAGCTCTCTTTCTTGGGAAGCTCTTCCTGCCTCTCAGTGAACCTTATATTGATGCGATGGCAATTGTGAATTAATTCGTTCGGGAGGAAGGAGGTCTCTTTCTGCCAAAGCGTCCTTTACCCGGCTGGACAGACCCTTTTTGAAAAGGGGGCGAGAGGGCGGGCATCGTCCATGCGAGCTTTCCCAAAACCAGGGTACGGAATTGAACCACATAGTCTCCACAGAGGACTCGCCCTGACGAAGGCTCAAGAGGGCGGTCTCCGGGAAAAGGAAGCACGCGGCCGGCTCCCCGAAAACGGTCGAATTCCTGGAGGAAGGTCTGTAGGGCCGCAGTCAAAGGGTCGTTTCTGTCCCAGAGGGGGGTTGCCCCAAACCCGGGCCTTCCCGGAAAGTAGGCTCACAACGAAGGCCACCTTAGACCTCTCCGAGGGAAACTGGTCCGCCATCAGCTCCACGTGCATAGAGCACTGGCAATGAAAACCCCCCGGGAGAGCTTGGGATCCCGGCAAAGCTGGAGGGTAGAGGGAGCCAAAGCTTGAGTCCCACGGTGGCCAAAGGAACTGCAGATGTAGAACGGAGCCCCCGATGGAGGCGGAGATGCTGCTGGGGATGCAAGGAGCTGACGCATCATGGCGGAGAGCTGGCCCAACGCTGTCCCTGTTGTGCGATTTGTTTTCAATTTTCTGGGCAACAATCTTTGTAATATCCGCGATGCTTGGCAGAGGCACCTTGGCGGGATCCATGGCTGGATCTTACTGTAACAGACTTGGTAGTGGATCCGCTGAACCACCGCAAGCGATGGAGTAAGCCACGCCAGGGAACGGAATCTAAGTAGCCCCCGGTTTTCACCAGAGCCCGCCGCAAAGCGGGATGGACTTGCTGCGACGTGAGGCTACCAGGTCGTTACCCCCAACGTGACTTGCTTGCGGCACGGGGACAGGAGCGTGGTCAGGAAAGTCCTGGCTCTCGGGGAAGCGAGTGTGCCCGCGGCCCGAAATGCAGACCGCGTCGCCACCCGCTCCTGGAGCGGAGGGGCACGGATGGGACACGGTTGTCCCCGCAGCCCGACCCACGGCTGCGAGACCACCCGTGACAGTTTCTACTGCCTAGTATCACTGCGACATAAATCCTAGCCTTGTCTTATCTGGACAACCTTAGTAGCATGATCTTGTGAGACACTCATGAAATTACACTCTCTTCTGATAGTAACCCACTTCTACTTTACCTTGCTGGAGTTCAAAGATCAGCATCTGCAACTGTGGAATGGTTGCTCATTACTCTGTTCATTGATACGGCTTGCACAAGCTGTTATAAAAAAACAGTGTACTATTGTGAAATGAAAGGGGCGCTCTGATCGGTTGATCTGGGTAACAAAGTGAGTTTTAGACCAAGACAGTTTTCATACATGTGGCCCATAGTCACAGTCTTATAAGGTCATTCTGTTAGGGGTTCTTTTCACACTCTCTAAACTGATAGTGTCATAGAGGCTCAGGTTCACTCTCTATTGACATTGGGTAGTAAGGACTGCCCAGTTGTCAATTCATTAATTGACATATAAGACATTGAAAGTAATAGTACCGATGGAAGATGAATGGGGTGAAGGACTAAGAAGAAGCAAAAAGCACTGCAAACAGGGGCCCAATTTCAATAAAAATATACTCTTAGTTTTACTTTTTGGGAGAAATTACTGGATTATTTTTAATTGGAGCCATCCTCTAACAAATCAATACCTAAACCATTCCTACAGTGATCCACTTAAAAACCTCCTAGGATATGCATTTCAGTGTGTAAAATTAAATTTCTAATCTAGAATTAATAAATATGTACACTTTGGGCAACATGTATGAACCAGGCTGTGCCAGACCTCTGATGTGCTTTGAGCCAAAAGAACTGCCTTAGCCCTGTCCGACAGATGTATGAACTGTTTTGTGTCAAAATCTAACACATGCTGCAACAGACCCAACACTTTGGTATGCACTAATTCGATTGGGGCATGTCACACCAGATTCATAAGATTAGACACATTTAACAGAATGTGGCGTGAAACTTTTGTAACAATCCATACTAATTTCATAGTGGTATGGCTGAGCCGAAAGTTGTAGTACACAAACTATAATAGTCAATAGGCAGAAAAACTAAAACAATTCTTTCCCAAATAATACTACTAAAGTAATAAAGACTAACATAATAATTATAAAGCTATATAAAATTATAAAACAAATTAAATTAATATAAAATTAATCTAAATTTATATAATATACAATTAATTTAAAATTATATAATAGAAGATTATAAAAACAATATAGCATCTTGTTAAATCCCATTCTCAGTTGGAAAGTAACAGAGTTATCATAGTATTATCAGTGATTACAAACACAGCATAGCAGGGTAGAAAGAAAATAAAAGCCATTAAAATATTATATCAGTAAATAAAAAGTATGGTAGTAATGTTTCTTGCCACACATCAGGTTTCAGCATGATCTTGGGTGTTGGCTATTGCTATATGTAGAAAACATTTTAACTGTGATCAACAACTGATTAAAATTTGTTTCATTTAATTTAGTAGAAACAAAAAATAAAAAAATTTGAATAAAAAACAATTCTTGAAATTTTAGACAGTATGCAAAATCCTGACCTACTGAGCTACATTTGGATAAACAAAAAATTCATTGCAATCTAAAAGTATAAAAATATACTTTTCATAAGATTTTAAAAATCAATAAATCTGAACGAAATTTAATAATTAACATAATTATTTTTTTTAGAAATTTAATGAACTGCATCAGTGTCTATAGAGAAGAGGAAAAGACATTATTCAAATAAAAAAGTAACTGTTTTCAGCTATGATTGACACTAATAACTACTTATTTCTTGCAACATTCTAACCGCAGATTGAGATCAACAGTTCTGTAGAAGGGGGAGCATTGTAATGTAGTAGAAAGAGAAACTTAAAAGTATGATTGACTTTTATGAGTGTCTGTTCTTCATAGATACTAATGCATTTCATTCAGTTGAATTTCTAATGAAAAATATTAATTATAAAATTGCATTCAGATTTTTTTATTTTTTCTAATTAAATTCTAACAAAATATATATTTTTATACTTTTAAATTGTAATTACATTTTCATTCATCAAAATGTAGGTCAGTAGTTCAGTAGGTCAGGATTTTGCATGCTGTGTTAAATTTTTAGGAACATTTTTTTTTTTGATAAATTAAATTAAACAGATTTTAATCAGATATTAGTCATTGTTAAAATTTTATTTCCTGCTCTCAGCCTGTATTCTACATATGGAAATAGCCGACATCCCAGTTCTCGCTGGGACCTGAGGTGTGCCAAGTAACATTGCTACCATATTTTATATTCACTGAGATAATATTTTAATGGCTTTTATATTACTTTACTCTGCTGTGATGTGTTTGTAATCATAATTAATCCTACAATAACCCCCTTTAAACTATCCAACTGAGAACCAAATTTATCGTAGATGCTTTATTGGTTTTATAATTTTCTATTTTTAAAAATTTTAATTAATTTAATATTGTGTAATTTGATTTTAAATTTTAGATTACATTTTATATAAATTTATTTTTTAATGATTTTAGATTTTTTTGTATATTTTATAATTTGATATTAATTTTATATTTTTTAATTTTTAAAGTTTTCTAATCATCATAACTTAGTTTCAGTTAGTGGTGTTATTTGGTAAGGAATAGTTTTTTTCCCCATTTTAAAATTTTAAATTTTAAATTAATTCATTTTTAGGCTGCATTTAAATTTTTATTCTGGTATGTGCCAAAGTAAAAATTCCAAATGGTCCCAACCTCCTAAAATATAACCTTTAATCAATGTTAAAAAATATATGTAAAAAAACACTAGTCTAAATTGACAGGGACTCACCAAAAATTTAAGTACAGGTATACATGATGAATCAAAGATATAAAATAAAGGTAACAAAGAAATGAACCCTAAAAAACCCTTATGACTAGACACCCTATAAGGCCCTTAACCGGTATTCGCCCCAAAAAGTGCAGCCCCACAAGAACTAGAAGACCCTAGACAGCTGTCCCTATATAATTGGAAAGGAAAAACAGGTGTCTGTTTAAGGTTCAGTTATAGACAACCTAGGTGGCCCTAAGGGTATGTTCACACGGCTTGTGTCCGTTTGAACATACGCCTTTCGATGTGTGTCAGGACACAGACACGCGTCTAACAATTAGCAGTGAGTTTTAATACTGCCCGGCAATTAGAGACACACAGCGGCGTTCACATTCGTGTTTGCATTGCGTCTGTTGGGTCTGTCTTTCAGATGCGATCCAAGAAATGACGCGCAATTCTTGGAGTGCCCTCTGAAAGATGGACCAAACAGATTGCGATGCAAACCAGTGATAATCACTCATGTGAACGCCGATGCGTGTTTCCCATTGCCGGCAGTGTTAATATCACGGGTAATCGTTAGATGCGTCTGGGTCCATTCAGACGGACCCAGACATGCATCAGAAAAGCGTATGTTCCCCACGGACACAAGACGCCGTGTAAACCTACCCTAACAGTCAATTTGCCACCTTGAGGGGCCTTATATAAATAGAAATAGTGGGATGTAGCAGAAATCTACCAGCTTAGATCTAGTGTCTTTTCTCTTGGCCTCTTTTGAACCTTTTTGATTTGTATGTCCCAAAATAATTTATCTTGAGATTTGGACTGATACAGTTAAATAGCAAAAGAAATGTTAATATTATTTTGAGGTTGCGGGCTTGTAGACATAATGACTATGACTGGCTATAACTGCACTGTATGCAGTGTCGGACTGGAATCTTAGGGCCCTCAGGTGGAGATAATTCTAGGGGCCCCACCATTTTGAGCCTACAGCTACTGTAAATGACTGTACAATCCACCTAAACTCTGCCTTTTGCTTTTTGCCTCTCTTTCTCAGGTTTTGTGCCTCTCCCAAGGATGTATATGCAGTTAAACACAACTCCAGGTGTGCCTTGCCAGGGGTCCATTGGGGTTTCACCAATTTCCTGTGGGCCAGTCCAAGAGTGTATGTGTATACTATACAATAACCAACAATATAAAAATACTGCTAATGATAATAGTATGTGTGTATTTACTTAGGAAGGAGAGGTCTGCATAATAAATTTCAGTTTCAAAGCAAAATCTTTCAATTATATGAAGACCACCGCTCTTTTTTCTATTTATCTCTCTATCAATCATCTATCTAGTTTTTTTACAGGTATAATGCCAGTAGGAATTGCAGTAGAGAGCAGATTTCTCCACTGTGTGATTATATCCTTTATAATCTGCCCTTTAAAACGAAACACTAGTAGAGAAGAAGGTTACTTCACATCCTGAATGTAAATGATCTTATTTTATGAAAGATGTACATAATTTCTTAATAGGTTGTATAGATGTTTATGAATACAGAAAAATCTTTAGGTTAATTTTACCTAAAAAAAATCCTTTCAATAAATGGCATATCTCAAGCATTAGTATTCTTTTTTTTTAATTAAAGTTTTATGGAGATAAAGACTTGAATCAGCAGTACTAAAAAATTGCCTTATTCTGTTTGCATAGATTAGGCAATAAATTCAGGCAAAGCTTTTTTTTTTTGCCAAAACAGTTCTTAATACTTGTTAAGACTTTTTAAATTTGGTACATCTTCTACTTGAGCTCTTTTGGGATTTTTTTCATATCATTTTAGTTCTGAACGTACTATCATTGGATTTTTAATCAACATTCCTTCTGTTATTTGTCAAAATTATGTTATTGCAGAAGACAAAAAAAAGGTAAAAAAGAAAATTAAATCAATACTGGTGTCCTAAAAATTCTGAGTAGAATATTGACCCTCTTTTAAAAAACGCCACATTAGACTATTTTGGTTTCCCATAGAAACCCTAGAGCTTATTTTTATTTTCAAAAAAGTTTTGGAAATACCTTTTAAGTGACATCTGAAGGTTTTTATCAGGCCACATACAGGGGGTACAACCATATCCCCTTAGGGGCCCCGGGGGAATAAGGGGGCCCCCCCCCAAAAGGGGCCCCTTATTCATCATGCCCCGAGTGGGGCAGGGGCCTGCTTTGGCCCCCGTGCGGGCCCCGGGGGCAGTGCCGTCGCTCCCCGGGGGCCCGGCCCCGCACTCCCCTCTTGAACCCCGGGCCCCGCGTCCCAGCGCTCTAAAACCCCCGGGGTTGGGGGCTAATGTCCCCGTCTCCCCGGGTGGCATGTCAGCGGGTACAGCGCCACAGCGCTGATCCGCTGATCCCCCCGGAGGTGAAGGGATTTTGGCCTTAGCCTGCCGGGCGCCACCCCTATGCTGCGTAGGGGCCGTGGTCACTTCACCGCGCCGCCTATGAAAGGGGGGCAGTACGGACCGGGGGGAATTCGGGGGCCCCCCAGGGGGGGCTCAGGTAAGTGTTTTTGTTTTGTTTTTTTTTTATGAACAGCCCCCCACCCGGCTTAAAAAAGGGGGCTCTGGGTAAAGGGGGCCCGGTAAAAGGGGGCCCCGGTAAAAGGGGGGCCCTTTGGTAAAAAGGGGATCTGGAAAAAGGGGCCCTGACCCCAAAAAGGGGACTCTGGCTAAAAGGGGGGCCCCTAAAAGGGGGGGGCCCTGACTAAAGGGGGCCCCCGGGGTAAAAAAAGGGGCTTGGGCTAAAAGGGGCCCTGGCTAAAAGGGGGCCCCGGTAAAGGGACTCTGGTAAAAGGGGACTCGGGCTAAAAGGGGGCCCCGGCTAAAAGGAGGCCTGGTAAAAGGGGGACTCTGGCAAAAAGGGGATTTGGCCTAAAAGGTGACTCGGGTTTAAAAAGGGGACTTGGAAAAAAAGGGGGGCCCTGGAAAAAGGGGGCCCTGGCTTAAAGGGGACTCTGGTTTAAAAGGGGGGCCCTGACTTAAGGGGGCCCCTGCTCTCCCTAAACTAAGGGGGCCCTTCCCCTTGCCAAAAACTAAAGGGGTCCTGACCCCAGCCCAAAAGGGGGGCCCTACTATAGCCCAAAAGGGGGCCCCCTGACTCCCTTCCCAAAAGGGGCCCCTGACTCTACCTACCCCTAAAGGGGGGCCCCTGACTCTACCTACCCAAAAGGGGCCCCTGACTCTCCCTAACAAAAAGGGGGGCCCCTGACCCAAAAAAAAGGGGGCCCCCTTTAAACATAAAGGGGGGCCCCTGACCTACTAAACAAAAAAGGGGGGCCCCTGGCTACCTACAAACAAAAGGAGGCCCTGACTGCCTCAACCCAAAAGGGGGTCGAAAACCAACAAAATAGCTAAAGGGGGCCCGACTGACACAAAACAAAAGGGGGGATTTACCCACACTAGAAAGGGGCCCAAATTTTCCCTGCAACAACAAAAGGGGGCTCCTAACTACCTGTTACTCCTAAAGGGGCCTGTTTATCCCCTGGGGCTTTTACCTTGGCTAGGTACCCACCAGCCTACCTGGGGGGCCCCTAGAAAACTTATCAGCGGGATCCCCCTACCTAATAGGGGCCTATCTAGTTTCCCCGGGGCCCTTTTCCCCTTTGCTACCTACCCAGGGTCTGTCTACCTACCTGGAATTAATTTAGAGGAACAGCCCCTAGTTGTAGCATTATCGCGGGGGTTATCCCCTTCCCCACCCTCCCCAACCCTTAGGATCCAGGTCTCTAAGTTATGGCTTGTACCCGCTCTCCACCCTGGGGGTTTTTTTTCAGAGGGGGGGAAAAAGATAGAGATGCTGGAAAAATGGAAATTTTTAAGATATTTGGTGTAATTTCGCAGGGTGAGCTGTGGCCGTGACAAGTAAACCCGACGTGTGGAACGGATGAGAAGGGAAGGGGTAAAGAAGCCCAAGAAAGAAAGACTCCTCAAAAGGCTCTTGGTGGTCCAGAAAAATTTTAGGGTTTTTTT
>JAODAL010058272.1:0-22183 GCA_025379985.1 Phyllomedusa bahiana
TGCGGGTTTTTGCTGGAGGAGCTGTAAAGACAGCAAGGTTTAGGACAACACCGTATTCCATTTAATCATTTTATTTTTAGAAAGATTCCATTGTCTTTGGTTTTGAGGTCATTTGTTTATATACAGTAAAATTTATGGTCCTTTGGACAGAAATGTGGTTTTAAGTGGCATTTCCCCCTCACAATTTTTAATATGGGAGAAGTCTTTTTATATTTTTTGGGTCATGAGCTGGAAACAGCAAAAATCATGGTCCTTTGGGAACAGAAATGTGGCTTTTAAAGGCATTTCTCCCCAAATTTTTTAAAACAGTGGTGAGAGTCATTTTTAATTTTTTTGGGGGATGCTGCTTTGAAATGCAGAAAATTACGGTTTTTTAAAAAAATTTTTTTGTTTCTAAAAGCTTTGTTTTTCACAATTGTCCGTAGTGGAAAAATAGTGGTAAAAAAAAATTCTCTAAATTGTACAAGGGGGACAGGAAAACTTTACCCGATGTAGGTTATTCAAGGACATGGGTATGGGGCACGGACAGAGAACAAAAGTACAGAGACAATTTTCCCCCAGACGTTGAGAAAATAAGAAAAAGAAGCCAAACAAAAGGGGACCTGGGGGGAAAAAAGGAGCGTTAACCCCAGTATTTCCAAGGAAGTCAATTGGTCCCCCACTCATACGGAGGGGCAAAGGGTACCCCGGGGCAGGGACGTAATTTTCCAGTGAAAATAAAATTGGTTGAAAGACTCCCATTTCCGCACTTTTAATCTTTGGGGGCAGAAGGTTTGTGGTCATTTTGCGGTACGGGGATTAGTTAAAGGGCCGTTCAACTAAATGGGGGTTAAAGACCCTTTTTCCGGCACTTTTTTAAATTTGGGGGGTGACGGGTTTTAAAGGTCTACTGCGGGCCAGGCGGTTAGCAATGTCCATTTAACAAAATGGTGGTTTAAAAACTCCTTTTTTCCGGACTTTTTTTTTGGGGGTTTGAAGGTTTTAAAAGGTATTGCGTACAGGCAGATATGTTAATGCCAGTTCAACTAAAATGGTGGGTTTAAAGACTCCTTTTTTCCGGCCTTTTTTAATCTGGGGGCATGCAGGTTTGGGGCCCCATGCTGTGGCCCAGGACGGATATTCAATGTCCCGTGAAATAAAATGGTGGTTGAAAAAAATCCTTTTTCCCCGGGACTTTTTAATCTGGGGGTCATGCAGGTTTGGGGCTCATGCTGTGGCCCCGGACAGGTATGTCAATGTCAGTGAAACTAAAAAAGGTGGTTTAAAGATCCTTTTCCCCCCTTTTTTAATCTGGGGGGGCAGCAGGTTTGGGGCCTTTTCTGTGGCCCCGGACTTTAGTCATGTCCAGTTCAACTAAAAAGGGGGTTTTAAAGACTCCCTTTTTTCCGGCACTTTTTAAAACCGGGGGTCTGCAGGTTTTTTGGGGGCCCTGCGGTTCCCGGAAGGATATTCAAGTCCAGTTCAAGTAAGATGATGGGTTTAAATCATATGCCTTCTGGCCCCTTTTTTTAATTGGGGTGAGCAGGTTTAAGGATCATGCGGGTACAAACAGGATTGAAAGGTCTGTGACTTTTTCATAAGTTTTTTTCAGGATTGGTCTGGGGATTGGCTAGGCCACTCATAACTTTTTTGAGCCCCCTCCTTTTTTTGCCTTAGCTGTTGTTTTGTGTCATTGTCTTCGGAAGACCCAGCCAGCCCCTTTTTATTTCTGGTGGGGGGAAGGGGTTTTCATCGGGTGTTACGGTACATGGCTCCATCCATTGATACAGTGAAGTAGTCCTGTATCCCTAGCAGAGAAACACCTCCAAAACATAATGGGCGACATGTATGAACGGGCTTTCTGCCCGATTGTTGGCATATCTGCGCCTCCGGCCCGAAACCCCCTTTCGACGCAGGATGCAGAGTTAGGCTCAGCGTTCGCCACTTTCAACTGCGCCCCGAATGAAGGGGCGGGCAAATGGGTGTGGTGTGTGCGCGTTAGGCGTTCCGGGCGGGACTCGGCGCGCTCGAAAACCACAGCATGTACTAGTCCGGCTCTGCATAACTCGCGGCGCAAGCAGCGCTCGGTCAGCTCCGACAGGCAGACCTATTTATTTTGGTCTAAATTTCTGGGCATAGGCGAAGTGAATCAAGAACTGAACTTGCGAGGAAGCAGAAATCACGACGCTCCGCACCGTGCAGCAGAGTATGATTCCGAAAATGCCTTTAAAAAGGCGAAAACATTATCAGAAAAGAGCACAACCTCAAAAATAAAAAATATAAAAAATAAATCACTTTCCAAAAATCTAGAACGGCGCAATATCGAAAGAAAAATTAATATTGGAAATTGCCGGAGAAATACAGTAATTCAACATTCTGAAAGCAATTCTCAATGGTCGGCATAAACCGTCCAATCAGAATAGTATCCCCCCCCGGAAAAAGGACCCCGACCCCGCCCCCCCCCCCGCGACAGTGAACCATTAAACCTAGGGAGAAAAATGACCAATCAGAATCAAAGGGCGGACATTCAAAATACATAAAAAATGCAGAAAAGAGCTGATTGCTGAGCTAGCTGGGGCTTGGCTAATCTCGCCAATCAGAATATGGAGCGACAGGGACCCATAATAGCCTATGGAGAGTTTGAACCAATCAAAATCAAAGGCGGAAAGTTCAAAATACAGTAAAAATACAGAAAAGAGCTAATGGCGATCTAGCGGTCCTTGGCTATCCCAGCAATCCAGCGCGAGCAAACTTCTCCTATTGTAGTCTATTGAGAGATGGCGCCATGCAATCATGGCTCTTCAGCAGCCGTGCGGCATGAGAGTCTGAAATATAAAAAACATTTTAATAGATGTAAAATAAATCTCTGAAAAAAGCTCAAACATTCTATAAACATAAATCAATCAACCCGACAACGCATTTGTCGCCGAGACCGGCGCTACATCGAAAAATTGCAATAGAGTAGAATTGCCGGGAAATACAGTTAATTCAAATCTGTGTAAAGCTATTCTCATTGGTCGGCAGAAGCCAGCCAATCAGGAGGGACAAAGACCCCTTATAAGCTATGGAGGTGAATTGACAAAACCAGATAGGAGCGACCAAGACCATATCATCCTATGGAGAAGTTTGGTAACCAATCAAAATCAAAGGCGGGACAGTTCAAAAATACAGTAAAAAGGCGAAAAGAGCTGATTGGTTGAGCTAGCGGTGTGCTTCCTATCCCAGCCAATCAGAGCGCGACTACTATTCTCAATGAAGTCAAATGGAGAGATGGCGCAATGCAATCCGGCGCACACGCCGAGGCTGCATGGATAGGAATAAAAAAATTCAATATTTATATAAGTGTAAAAATTATCAGATAAAAGCGCTGAAACCTCTTTAAAAAAAAACACTAAATCGCTAACAACGCGTTGCCCGCCGCACTCGGCGCACATAAGGAATTGTGCCATAGAGAGACTTGCCGGTAAATACAGTAATTTTAAATTGTTTAAGCACGTTCTCATTGGTCGGCAGAAGCCAGGCAATCAGAATAGGAGCGACAAATGACCCATTAAAAACAAAGGAGAAGTTTTGACCAATCAGAATACGGACGACAGTGTCCCAATATAACCTAATGGAGAAATATAGACCAATCAAAATCAAGGCGGACAGTTCAAAAACAGTAAAATACAGAAAAGAGCTGATGGCTTAAGCTAGCGGGGCTTGGCCTATTCCCAGCCAAACAGAGAGCGAGCTACTTCTCCATTGTAGTCTATGGAGAGATGGGCGAAATTCAATCCCGTCAGGCCGCTCAGCCCCGTGCGGCATGGAGTATTAAATAAAAAAATAATTTTTATTAAGTGTATCAAAACATTATCAGATAAAAGCGCTGAAACCTTCTCTAAAAATAAATACAGTTAAATCCTGAACAACGGCGCGCGTTTTCGCCGAGACCGGACGCTACAAAAGTGAATTGCAATATAGAGAAACGCCGGGAAATACGTACATTCTCATTGTTTAAAAGCTCTTCTGATTGTCGGCAAAAGAACCAGCCAATCAGAATAGGAGTGACAGTGTGGCCCATTTTAACCTATGGAGGAGAATTGACCAATCATAATAGGGATCGACAGGGACCATTATAACCTATTAGAAAAATTGCCATCATAATCAAAGCGGACAGTATTTCAAAATCCATAAAAAGGCAGAAACAAGCTGATAGTTGAAGCGGCCGGGCTAGTCCAGCTTAGCCAAATCAGATAGCAGCAACCAATCTCATATATTCTATGGGAAAAGAAATGCAGAGCGAGCACTGTTTTGTGATTGCGCTAAGTTAAAAGAGCTCGGCTTATTTGAACCAAAGGAGAGCGAGACGATGCTCTATTGTTTTTCTAGATCAATCTGAAATAAAACAGTACATGGCCGAAAGCAATTATAAGAATACATAAGTTGTCACGATGTGTAATATAAAATGAATAATAAAGATGGGTGTAACGAAGAAACACTATTAATTCAATAAAATTCATGTTTATTTTTCTTTATTGTCGTATATCCAAGGATCAATAGTAATGGGTGCAACGAAATAAAGAAATAACATGATTTTATAGATGAAATATTTTTTTATTCTTTACCCCCATATTATTATTCTTATTTTATATACACATCGGGACAACTTCTGTAGTCTTATCATTTGATTCGGCCATTTACAGTTTTAATTTCAGTATTGCATTAGAAAACCCATAGGCGCAACTGCTCGCTCTCCATTGTCCAAATAACCCGCTCTTTTAACTTAGCGAATCACAACAGAGCTTGCTCTGCAATTCTCTTATTCCCATATAACTCTATTAGAAAGTAGCTTGGCACTCTGATTGGCTAAGCTGACGAGCCCGCCGCTTCACCAAACAGCTCATATCAGCCTATTTGACTGTAATATTGAACCTTCCCGCCTTGAAATATGATTGGTCAATTTTTATCTAATAGGTTATACTGGCGCCCTTGTCGCACTATTCTGTTTGGTCAATTCTCCTCCATATGATATAATGGTCCCACTGTCGCACCATTCTGATTGGCTGGTTTAAGCGACCAATCAGAAAGAGCTTAAACAATTAGAATTACTGTATTTCCCGGCGATTCTCTCTATTGCAATTCCCTATGTAGCCCGGTTCTCGGCGACAAACGCGTTGTTCGGGATTTAACGATTTTATTTATAGAGAAGGTTTCATAGATATATCTGATAATGATTTACCCTTAATAAAAATGATTTTTTTATTAATACTTCTGCCGCACGGCGCTGAGGCCCTGAGATTTCAGAGCGCCCAACTCTCCATAGACTAAAATGGGAAAGTACTCGCGCATTTATTGGCTGGATAGGCAAGCCCCGCAAGCTCATCCAACAGTTCTTTTCTGTCTTTTTACTAGTCAATTTGAACTGTCCCCGCCTTTGATTTGATTAGTCTATATTTCTCCATAGGTTATAATGGGACACGTCGCTCCTATCTGATTTGTCAAAACTTCTCCAAGGATATAATGTGGTGTTTTTCGCTCCCTAATCTGATTGGCTGGGCTTCTGCCGACACAATGAGAATCGCTAAACAATTTTAAATTACTGTATTTCCCGGCAATTCCTCTCTAATGCAATTCCCTATTTGTAGGGAATATATATCCTATGTAGTCATATAATTTGTCTTTGTCGCTCCTATACTGATTGGATAATACTCCATCAAAGGTTAGAAAGGGCCCACTGTCCCGCTCCTATTCTTCTTGTCAATAGTTCTCCATATTTTAATGGACACTGTCACTCCTATTCGGATGTGGCTCTTTTATGCCGAACCAATGAGAAGAGCTTAAACAATTTAATACTGTATTTCCCGGCAATTCTCTAAACCCAATTTCTTATGTATTCGTCGGTCTCGGCGACAAGAAGCGTTGTTCGCGATTTTAAAATGTAAGTTTATTAGAAAGGTACAGCAAATTTTCAGAAAATAATTTACACTTAATACAAATGATTTTTTTTTAATTCATACTCCATGCCTCACGTGTGCTGAGAAGCCGAGATTTCATTGCACCGATCTCACCAAAGACAACAATGGGAGAAGTAGCTTCCGCTCTGATTGGCTTGGATAGGCACACCACCGTCAGCACATCGCCCACATCACAAAACAACATATAAACTGTAATGAAATCACAGTCCACCGAAAAGAATACAGAATGACAAAAAGATAACTCATATTTAATAATAGTTCCCTCTGACGCTCCTAATCTGCTGGCCCGTTTATGCCGACCACATAAAATCAATCAGAATTAGAAGTACCATAATTATCCCGGCACAAGTACCCATAACCCACATTACTTGCATTACAGTGAAAATAGATGTGTCGCAATAATCGAAAATCGTTTCCGTTCACTTCGCCGTAATTTCCGGCCATAAAAATAACTAGTACGAATACCATCGTCACGAATCACAAAAAAAAAACACTATTTTCATGCTGCACAGAGCTGCAGGTGCTGTATAACGAAGCGCATGCATAAAATGCAGAGGGAGCTAGGTTTGTACCTTCAAACAATTTTTGTAAAAGTAAGACACTCACATGAACAGCGCCCCGCTCTTAAATCGCTACACTCTAAAATTCCCCTGGTCACTTAAGAGGGGCAAAACAGTGTCCCATAAAACCATCAATCGGGAAATGTTCCTTATAATCATGCCAGAGAACAGCTGTAAAAAAACAAGCTGAGAGACTCAGGTGGCAACAATAGAGACAGAGTGTGGAGGTGACGGCGGCAGGCACAGCATCATTGGTCAGACAATGCACAATGACATTCTGGAGTTTGCAAAAAACATGAATAGGTCACATATTGGCACAAATGACACAGTGTGGAGGTTCACGGCAGCAGCCCACAGAACAGCAAGAGTCAGACCTGTAGCCAATGACACAGTGTGGAGGTCATGGCAGCAGCCACAGTCACAGCATTGATGTCAGACAGTGTGGCACAAAGACAAAGTGTGGAGGTCACGGCAGCATCCACAGGCAGCGCATGATGTAGACAGTGGCCACAATGACACAGTGTGTAGGTCACGGCAGCAGCCCACAGCAGCAGCATGAGGTCCAAGGCAGTGGGCATAAAAATGACATACTGGAGGTTGGCAAAAACAGGAGTATGCCACAGACTGTGACAATGACACAGTTGGAGGGTCACGGCAGCAGCCACAGCACCGCATGAAGATCAGACAGTGGCACAATGACACAGTGTGTAGGTCACGGCAGCAGCCACAGCAGCAGCATGAGTATCAGACAGTGGCACAATGAACACAGAGTGGAGGTCACGGCAAAAGCAGCCACAGCAGCAGCATGATGTCACAGACTGTGGCACAATGACATCTTGAGTGGCAAAAACAGAGTAGGCCACAGAGGGGACAAATGACCAGTGTGTGGATGTCACGGCAGCTGCCACAGCAGCAGCAATGCATCAGACAGATGGCACAATGACACAGTGTGGAGGACATGGGCATAGCCCAGCAGCAGCAGATGTCAGGACAGTGGCACAAGACACAGTGTGAGTCACGGCAGCAGCCACAGCAGCAGCATGAGGACAGGGCCGTGGTCACAATGCATTCTTGGAGGTTTGCAAAAACAGGAGGTAGGCACAGATGGGACAATGACACAGTTGTGTAGGGTCCATGGCAGCAGCCACAGCAGCAGCATGAGGTCAGACTTGAGCACAATGACACAGTGTGGAGGTCACGGCAGCGAGCCACATCAGCATCATGAGGTCAGCAGAGGCCCAATGACACCGATGTGGAGGTCACGGCAGCATCCGCACAGCAGCAAGCATGAGGTCAGGCAGTGGCACAATGCCATTCTGGAGGTGGCAAAAACAGGAGTAAGCCACAACCGGGACAATGACACAGTGAGGAGGTCACGGCCGCAGACCACAGCAGCACATGAGAATCAGACAGTGGCACAATGACACAGTGTGTAGGTCCACTGCAGCACCACAGCGCAGCAAGAGTTAAGGACAGTGGCACAATGACACAGTGTGATGTCACGGCAGCAGCCACAGCAGCCGCATGAGGTTCAGACAGTGGCACAATGACACAGTTATGGAGGTCACAGCAGCAGCCACAGAAGCAGCAATGATGTCAACAGTGGCACAATGACAAGTTGTAGGTCACGGCAGCAAGCCACAGCAGCAGCATGAGTCAGCAGTGCATAAAAAACAATGCGACATTCTGGAGTTGGCAAAAACATGAGTAGGCCACAGAGTGGTACAAGACACAGGGTGGTGGACACGGCAGCATCCACAGCAGCAGCATGAGGTCAGACATTGGCCAATGGACACAGTGTTTGAGGTCACGGCAGCAGCCACAAGCAGCAGGCATGAGGTTCAGACAGTGGCACAATGACATGTGAGGAGGAGGGTGGCATTACCATCCCAGGTAAAGATGGTTGGTGGCATAAGGAGAAACTGTCAGCATATGTTTGGCATCCAGGCGGTGGCGGTCATCAGAATAGTGGCAGAGCAGTAGTTTGTAACCCAGGACTTCATTTCTCACAGTTTGGGTGAGAGCTCATGTGCCTGATGTAGTCGGACGGCCTAAGTCATTGGTGTTTGGAAATCATGGCCGAACCACGGCCTGGATTCCATCTTGACAAAGGTCATTCTTTTCCACATTTCCCGTAGACAAGCGGGTTCTCCTTGGGTAACGATGCCCCGCCGCACTGAAACCCGCTCTGATAGCCACACTCTGCAGGGCATGCCAGCCACTCCACTGCAAACACGGCCAAGTTGCCCAACACATCCAGTTTGCTGCCCAGTAGTCCATCTGAACATCTAACGGGTGGCAGAGTGCTGTCCAAGTAGGTCCACCAACTTTTGGTTTCAGGACTGCTCCAGTCCTGTCTGCTGCTGGCGACTACCCTCCTCACAAGGCGGGTGAAGAAGCTTGTCATCATTACTCCAGACTAGGTTACTGCTGAAGGAGCAGGTACTGACCTACCCCCCCACCTTTCACCCCAGCAGCCGTGGCATTAAAGTACTTGAGCGCTGAGGAACCCCCCCGTTTCGACCTTGTCAGAGAGGGATGAAGCCGCACATATGCAAGTGCCACCGTGAATATGGAGGATTTCCTCTATAGTATTTTAAATTGTCCTCCCTCTCAATAGCTGGGAAAAAGGCTCCCATTTTGGACCGTAGCGAGGGTCCAATAGGGTGGAGAGCCAGAAGGTCATCCCTCTGCCGGATGCTGACTATTCGGCTGTCACTAGCCAGGCAATAAGCATGCTGCGGGCCTTCTGCACAAGTGACTCCGGGTGCTCCCTGCCTCCATTTCCACTGCATACTGCCACAGTGCTTAGGGGTCATCTGCCTCCGCTTCCTCATCTCCATCCACCTCCTCCACTTCCCCTGCTCCTTCTCTCTGGTCACCATGTAAGAAAATCAACTCAATATCACCAGACAATTGCTTCGCACAATTCCTCCACCACCTCTTCCTCCATTTCAGACTCCACCGACTCAAGTGGCCATGATATTGTAGTCGCCACGTCCTCCAGTCCCCTGCCATACAGATTTTTCAGCATCTGTCCAAGAGGAGGGGACATGTAGCATGGAATGACGATATTCATCCCGTAGTCCTGGGCGACTGACAAATAACGTCTCCCTCCTCGAATGGCCGCAATAAAACGGCAGGTTGTCACGCATGAAGCCTGCCACTTGGCTGAACATCAAAGTTACACAGGGAGTTCTTTCTGTCTGCCTGGAACATCAAAAATCGTTAATGGCCTATCTCTGTCATACAGTCGGTCCAACATGTGCAGGCCGGAATTCAACTGGATGGAGAACAACGCATATCAGAGAGTGTATGGGGGAGTCCGTTCCTGCCGCTGCAACACGATGAGAGGTGTTTCCTGGCCTTGTATGAATGGAATAAATGAGCATGCACAGTTTATTGGCCATTTTCAGAATGGTTCTGAAGATCGGAATGGAAGACTTCAGGAACCATTTCACAACCAGATTGACACGAGCGCGATGCAGGGCGCATGGACCATCCCCTCGGTGCAGCGCGGACACCATGTCCTCCCAATGTCCGTCCCCATGGTTTGTCCGATTTGCAGTTGGCGGCGGAGAAAAGCCACACATCGATTTCTGCTGCATGACCGGAGCAGTTCCTCCCTGTGTGACTTCGTTCGCGCGAGGCATGCCAGGTGTAAGAAATGCATAACACCGCTTTGCCCTACACATGTGGTATGATGGAGCAGTATTGTGTGAGGCTGAAATGGTGGTGGTTGAGGAGGAGGAGGCGGACATTGGCGACAGGACAGCAGTTTTGACAACGAGAGGTATAAAGCGGCGTCTACCTGTCAAAGTTGAATGTGTGCCTGGGCCTGAAGCACATTCACCCAGTGGTCGGAAAAGGACATGTACTGGGCCCTGACCATAGTTACAGGCACCATACGTCCCAGCTGCATGTGCACCCTTGGAACAAACCGATAAGCTTAAGGACTGGCCCACCTTCTGTTCTACATATTCATGAGTGCTGTACTGCCTTTTTGAAAAGAATGAACGCGCTTGGAACTCTCCATCTCGGCTCTGCACAAGCCGTTAGTTCTCTGAACGGTGCAAGTCCCACCATTTGGAAATGGGGAGGGGACTGCAGTACAACAACTTGACAGGGCATTGTCACTGCTTTCACAATGTATGTTGGACGCATTACTGTTGTACTCATTGCAATTCGACACGCTGAATCGGACTGCAGGCCCATGAGTACGAGGTAGCAGGAAGCATCTGGACATGGAGATGAATGTCAAAGAGAAAATGCTCTCTTCTTCAGAGGTGGTGGAGCCTTGACTGGCTGCAATGCATGCATGCCGCTGGTGCTGCTTCTGTTCAGTTGCAGCTGCAGCAGATGGACCACCAACATCAGAGCCACGTTCTCCCAGCACCGGATGATGACGCAGTAATGCCGTTACGCAGTGCCCGTGGTGCCAACGTTAGCTCCCAGGCCACGCTTTACTTTCTGCATACATATTCTACATAACCCATAATCGGCTCCTCCGGAGTCCATATGCAAAGAACTGCCCACTCAGAGAAACGATTTTACCGCCAACGCTCCGCACTGATTACTACTAGCCCCCGCGCTGCCTCACAGAGCCCCCTGTGCCGCTACATACTTGGACCTTGCGAAGCGGTTTTTTATAACCCCGTGGCCCGCTTGGCTCCCGACCTCAACTTGCCGCTTATCCTTCTGACTCATGGCCACACGATCCTCTAGCTGGCTGCGCCGCTGGCCTTACACCAAGCTGACGCCCTCTCTCCTGACGATGATGAAGCCCTTGCCTCACCCGGCTCACAAGTGCGGTCGGCTACATCATCATCTATTTGTGTTTCATCGTCACTGCGTCCTCATCACTGGTCTTGAAAATGCAGGGGCTGACCCCCACAACATGACCTCCCATGCCACTCTCAACATCTATACTTTGCCGCCTACGCAAGAAGCAGGGATATGGCCCCATTTCTTCGCTGCCAAGTAGCTGGCTGACTGCCCTCCTCAAATTGTTCATCCTCGCTATAGCGTGGCGCTGAGCCCAGACCACGTAGTAGATCTCTGGCTGAGGGAAAACCGGATGGACAGAGCGGTTTGAGGACATTTGGGGACGCTGACCCGCTCCCGGCCATCCCAAACCCTAAGGTTGGTCTAAACGATCCCAGGGACTTTTGCTGGGTTTCAGATTCATCTGGTGAAAGTGGATAACCCTATCAACCAATCAAGAACCCTTGGGTGCGGTCAACACATGGCCGCTAGATGACAGCAGCAGTTGTGGCCTCACCGAGTGACCCCTGCTGCGACGTCCCCTTGCTGTGCTGCGACCCCGCTCCAGGGAAAGTTTGTGCCTCTGCCCACTCGCAAGGGGAAGAGCCTGCCACCTCTCTGTCTGACATACTGTTTGTTCTAAAATGTACAGACACGTTTGATGAAGAATCCTGTAAATGATAAATACACACCCTGTTTTTTGACGCCAAATGAACCCACTAAGAAGCTTGGGTAACCCTTGATATAAATTGCGCTCCACAAATGGGCAGGAAAAATTTACTTGTATGTGCCATTTAAAAACTCTTGTATTTTACTGAATATAAAAGCACAAACAGGCTTAATTAACCTTCGGATATGAATTATGCTACAGAATTTCTTCTGTGGCGGTGAAAAACAAAGTTTTTTTTTACCGAGTACAACTGCAGAACAACGCTTAATTAACCCCTGGATGTAAATTGCGCAAAAGAATTGAGCAACCACAAATTGTAGCGTGTTACAATGGCGTTTTTTACGCTACACAACAAGAGATAAAATTGTAATTAACCTTCGCTTGTGAATTATGCTACAGGAAAAATGTATGTATTTTGGCATTGAAAATGACGGTTTCTTGGGGTTAGCACACCAGCAAAACAATGCTTAATTAACCACTGGATGTAAATTGCACAATAGAATTGAGCAGCCAAAAATTAAGTGGTATTTGTATTGTAAAAACGCTGTTCTTTAAATGAATACAACAGGAGCTGGCTTTGATCCCACTTGGGTATTGAATGTATATGCAGCTGCAGTGGACGCACACTGAATTTCAAAACCAATACCCAAAAAAATCAGAAATAGAACATTAAGAGAACAGTCTCTGAACAAGCTGAGACACCCACAAAAATCGCTATATAAAAATCAGTTCTTCAGAGAGAGCTATCACAATCAGCCGCAGCAGCACCTTCCCTGATCAGTACAGTGAGAGGAGTGTGAGCTCCCGACGTCGCGCCTGGACTTATATAGTGCGGTGACGCTGAGACCTGGACTTATATAGTGCGGTGACGCTGAGAGACACTGAGGCTGAAACAGGAAACGCTCTTCTATGTAAAACGAGGTCATGTGATTTTTCCAGCCAATCGCAACCATACACATCCCATCAATGACGTCGCACACACCCTCTCACCCGCTTTATTCTGTAATCTCATTTGCTGGCCGCCAAAATTACAGGAAGCGGCGAAAAAAGGGCCCATCTTAATAGATGATGCACAGATTTTAAAACCTTAATTATCGCATGATCCCGGAAATTTCGATCACCATAAAAACCTTGGGCCCATTTCAACTTTGTCGATAAAAATCACTCAACACTAAAAACGATAGTTTACCCCAATCACTCATCACTAAAAGCAACCCAATATTGATTCTGCAGTCTCTGTCGATTTAGAGATATCCCCCCATGTGCTCTATGTGCTTTTTGGGTCAACCACAAGCCTCAGAGTTGGAACACCTACTGGGAAATTTTTGGGGTCTCATTTTCATTAGGATATATTTTAGCACCATTCCAGGTTTTCGGACACCCTAAAGGGCTAACACTTAATAAGCTCCCTAATTTAGAAAACTATACCCCTTAAGGAATATATCCAGGGGTGCAGTGAGTATATCAACCCCACAGATGTTAAACAATTTTTTTTCCAAAAATCTTCAGTTTCAGCTGAAAATTTTTCATTTTTACAAGTAATCCTTGAAAAAAAACCACCCCAAAATTTATTTCACTATTTCTTCCAACTTTGGCAATACCTAATGTTGTTTTTAAATTGCTGTTTTGAAGAATTCAAAGCTAATTTCCAGCACCACATAGCATTCCAGGCATCCAAAGAAGTTTTCTTTATATGGAGCTTTTCCATATACGGTGTTGTAGGGAGTTTTTTATTTTCAGGATGTTTTCAAGGGTTCACATTGTCATTTATATGACTTTTTGATCTCTCTTTATTCCATTTTTATGTCAGCGGTATAAGCAAAATGCAATTCTGTCATTTTTTTATTATGTCGTCACCATAGGGGTAAATTTACATGACACTTTATAGCAAAAGGTCATTATGCATGCGAAGATACCAAATATGTGCACTTTTTTTGTTTGTATCTTTATGAGTGATTGGTATTTTTTTAATGTTATTTTTATTTTTACTTTTTTTACACTTTTGCACCAAAAAATTGGGCCACCACAAACTAGTAGCTTTGTAGCGTGTTACAATTGCGTGTTTTCGACGCCACACAACAAGAGATAAAATTGTAATTAATAGTGTTGAGCGATTGCGTTGGCTATCGAGATCGAGCGATAGTCCCCATAGTCGGCCGCAACGATAAGGTTTTTCGATAGTGAGCATCGATTATGAATATTACCATTAAAATCTATGGGAGAGCAACAACCCCTTTCATTATTCCCACCCAAACAAGCTGGAGAAGCTGAAATTAACACCACAACGCAAATGATCGTCACATCTTGGCAACACACTTAGTTATAAAACTCACAAAAAAAATCACAGACCATTTCTATCCCTTCTTTCCCACACCCGACCCTTAAACCGCATCACCCAAAAATTTAAAAAAATGCCAGAAGGCAGTAGATTTGAACCACATTTTTACTTGAACTGGAATTAAAAAATCCCTTCCTGGAACGCAGCATGACCCCAAACCTCATACCCCCAGTTTAAAAAGTGCCGCAAAAAGGAGTCTTAAAACCACCTTTTTTAGTTGAACTGGAACAACAAATAAATGTCCTTACCGCAGAAATACCATTAAACCTGTCACCCCAGTTTAAAAGGTGCCAAAAAAAGGAGTCTTTTAACCACCTTTTTATTTGAACTGGACATATACTGTCCCTGTCCGGGGCCAATATACCATAAACCTGTCGACCCCAAATTACAAATTTTCCGGAAAAAGGAGTCTTTAAACCCCCCATTTTATTGAACTGGACATTACTAGAACCTTGGGCCACAGCATACCCGGGCCGATTACAGTGGGTGGGGTGAGAGCCCGGCGGCTCCGTCTCTTTTAACACCATTTAAAATGCCCATGACGCAGCAAAAAAAAACTGTCTTGCTGAAGCAGAGTGGGGAAGGGGAAAAAGTGGAAACTCCACCTTCCTCAGTACACATCATGACCGGGGTGGTTTTTGCCCCTCCTTTGACGCGGCCAATTGACTTCACTTGAAATACTGGTGGTTTAAAAAACGCTCCTTTACACCAGGTCCCCTTTTGTTGCTTTTTTTTTCTCATTTTGCTCAACGGCGGAGGAAATTGCTCTGTACTTTGTTCTCTGCCGGCCCCCCATACTCCTTTCCTCTCATAACCTACACTGGTCAATTTTCCCCTGTACCCCCCTTGTCAATTCAGGGAAATTTTTTTACCAGTTTTTTTTTTAAACATGCAATTTTTTAGTAGTTTAATTCTAGAAAACACTTTTTTTAAAATGGGATGGAACCCACCAGTCTTTTTTTTCTTTTTTTAAAATTTTTTAAAGGGGTTGTCTAAATACAGGATTGATAGCTATTTTTAAAGATTTTTTCAAAAACAAGTCTTTTTGCAATATGTGTCCTTTAACAGTTCCACCATTCTTTTCGACAGCACCACACCCTGACCATTTTTGACAATTGTGAAAACAAATGTCTGTTAAAAACAAAAAATTTTAGAATAGACCTGTAGTATAGCTGATTCACAAAAAAATCCCCCCAAAAATTTTCAAAGCATGCCCTTTTGACCATTGGACAATTTGAAGAACCAAATTCTTTTAAAACAACATTTTTAGAATGGGAAAACCCTGTATATCTGCATTCAAGAAAAAAAGCCCCCAAAAATTCAAAGCATGACCCTTGACCACTTTGGTCAATTTGAAAAACAAATTCTTTAAAAAAACATTTTTTTTAAAAAAGGACCTTATATTCCCTTTCAAAGCAAAAAGCCCCCAAAAAATTTAAAAATGACTTCCACCACTGAAAAAATTGTAGGGAGAAATGCCACTTAGAACCCACTTTTGTTCCAAAACCATGATTAGCTGTACTCACACTACATGACCCCAAAAAATTTTAAATATATTTCCAGCTCTTAAAAATTGGGGGGAAAAAATGCCACTTAGAACCACATTTCTGCCCCAAGGGACCAAAATTATAGCTGACTCACAGCAACAACCTAAAAACCCTTTGACAATGCGAAAACTTCTTAAGATAAATGAGTAAATGGAATACGGTGTTGTCATAAACCTTGCTGTCTTTACACCCTCCCACAAAAAAAGAATAAAAGAAAAAAGAAAAAAAAATGCAAAAAAAGATCATTTAAAAAAAAAATTTTCACAGCCCATTTCTTTTTAAAAAGAATGGAAGTAGACCGCAACTAATGGGTGACCTCGGAAAAGGGGCCACAACTCATCAAGATCCATGCCTATTCATTTTTAAGAAAGTAAAAACATTACATTATCTGTGGAAACCGAGCGTTTGTCTGTAAGACTCTTCCACGTGCTGAGCCGCTCAAATGACCGGCTGCGGGCCAGGAAAACCCACCTCTAGGCGAGACCACCCGGGGCCATTCGTCCATTTTTGGATACCCAAATCTTTTGGGGTCCGGAAAAAATGCAAAATCATCTTTTGGACGCAGATACCTGCACCAGATTTTAATGACTCTGTTTTTTTGGAGTGTGCCTGCATTGCATGCTTGGTGGGGTGGTAAACAAAATTGCCAGAGGTCAACCATTAGGCTTCCGCCACCTTGCCTGCTGCTGCCGCTACGCATATTTGGCACCTACTGCTGTCCTCGCTGGTTGTTCCACCGTGACTTTTGGGGGAAAACGAAAACAAAACCAACAGATGTCCCCCCATTGACCAATTAAAAGGTCTCCAATTCCACATTTTATCCTTTTTGGGGGGGGGAAAAAGGTGATTTTGTTTTTTACCGGGGATCCAGGGGGGCCCCCAGTAACGGGTTTTTTCATTTTGAGGGCCTTTAAAAGCGGGGATCATTTGGGGGAAAGGGCACCAAGCACCAGGGGGAGAGGGAGTTTTATTTCCCAACCTCGGGGTCGAGGGGCACTAGCAAACTGATCTTCCTCTCTTTCCTCCCCCTCAAATTCGCCCAACCCTTCCGAGCAGGACGTGTAACATCGGTGTCAGGAAACCTCCTCCTCCTCCTCCGCTGCCCCGGCACACTTCAACACAGCCCTGTTTTGCCAGTGATCCCACCCTAAGCTATGCGCCACCTTCACTAGCTCGGGACCCCAACCACTGCTAATGAAGCCCGATAAATTGTAAACTGTCGGGCCTTGTGGATTTGACGGAGAAAAGGCCCTTTCCCGCATGTGTCCGTCCCTCCTTTTCCCCGGCGGGGAAAAGTTTTCAGAGTGTCCAACGACTTTCCCCAAAACTAAACCCCAAAAAGGGCTCATCCCTGACAAGGGCATTGTCCGCACTGACCATTTTGGTGGCTTCTTCAAAACTGGCAAGGATGGTCAAACTCTTTCACCTGCCTCCACCTCGGGGGTTCAACACCCCGAGGTCCCACCGCTGCTTTCAGGCCAGTGTCACTTTTGTACTTGTAATGCATTGCACCGCCCCCCCAATCGATGGTGCATGGGAGGGGGGAATTTTCCCCGTTTGCCACGTCAACAAGAACGGTTGACGGGAGGCCGGGTGACGCTGCAACGAGCCAGACGGGGGGGGAAATGCGAAATCAACCCTAACCCTTCTTTAGCAGGCAGTCCAAAACCCGGTACTCTTTAGAAAATTCTGGACGACAAGGTTCATACATGTGCCAGGGAAGGGGTGCTCCACCTACCGTCTTAAGGGCGGCCAGCAGATTTCACCCCGTTTTCGCACCCCCACCTTCCTGGCACAAGGTTCTTTTTACCCAGGCCAGCCTCGTCTGTTGCGGAAGCCGTCCCCACCCTGACCGTGTGTGGAGGTCCCCCAAGGCAAAATTTCAACAGGGGTTGTCCCTTTGGGGACGTATCCACCAAAGGGCCTTGGGGGGAAAAAACCCTTACCATCCTGCGTTTTGAAGACGTGCGCCGGGCCTGAAGCCACCGTTTTCCCCCCCCCAAGACATCCCCCCAGCCACCCCCATGACTGTCACAAATATACGGCCTTTGGGCCGGGCTTACTAGTCCATGTGTCGGGGGGTGAATGGGCTTTTCCCGGGCACAGTTTCAGAAACGCACTTGAAATTTTAAGAGACACTGCTGGCCAGGGGAGGGACGGCTTTTCTGGGAAAGAAATCGCTCGCATCGGTATTGGGGCAGGGAGGGCCATGAATGGGAACCCACTTGTCCACCAACGGAAAGGCAAAAATTCCAAGGGCCCAAAACCTGCAATGCCCACATTCAGCTTTTTTGGGTTTGGGGTGGTTTGGGGGTTTAAAGGTTTTTTTTTTTTTTGCTCCCAAACCTGGAAACAGAAGGCTGCTGCTAGACTGGCCGCTTTTCTGAGGCGCAAACTGGCGGAAAGGGGAAGGATAGGGTGGGTCCTGTGTGCTGGTGGACCCCGGGGCGACGGTGGGGGCGAACGGGGGCTGATCCCTGACATACCTGAAGACATGGGCACTAGGGAAAGCTGTTGGTGGCAGGGGGAGAGCGGGGACAAGGGGTGGGTATTTGGGTTTGGGGGCCCCCTCGGGCTGGGGTTTTTGGGCCCAATTTCCCTCCCTTTCAACCATGCATTTCCCTCATGGGACTAACATGTTTTTGGGGGTTAAACCCCTTTTAAGGTTCTTTCCTCACTTATCTTTAACCCCGGGAAAGGCGCAATGACTCGCGGGGGAATCAAGCTTTCTCAAAGAAGGCCCAGGCTTTAGAGGCCTGGGCCTTTTTGACGCATAAGCAGGGCGGGTTTCGCGACCGGGGGGGCGGGAAACATACAGCGGACTTTCGCGACCGCCCTCCTCCCTTTCTGTGGGGACCCGTATTGGAAAAACCAGGAAGACCGCAATGTCGTCATTATCACATCATCAACACAGGTGACGTCTCCTGACTTTTCTGCATCCAAACTGCGGCTACAAGCAAGGGGCACGCAAGTCGTTGCCCACCGCCTGGGGTTTTTTCAGATTACCGCTTTCCCTTTACCCCTCTGATGCATCAGTAACTGGGCTCAGAGCAGACTAAATCATCCTCTTTATCTTTTAACATGCCTTCTGACCCCCCGCTTTTGGGCATCAAAGGGGGGTCTTCAGACAATGGAATTTTCCCCAGGGGGGGTACACATTGACTTTTGGGCTGCTTCATGTTGGGGCATGCTGAAATCTGATGATAATTTTTGCCGTACTGCAGACAGGGGGTTAACTGCTAGAGCAGTTGCATTAAACCACTGAAGGGCAATTGGCACATGTTCGTTACTTAGATTCACAGGGGCCCCACCCAGCGAGACAGGCCTCGGTCCCTGCAAAAGACATCCCCGCAGCTGTTTTTCACCACACTGGGAAGGGGCACCTCTCTCGACCTCTACCCCTTCACCCCTCTCTTTGCTCGCTACCACCTCATTTTGCTCCATTTTCAAAAAAAAAAATTTTTAGAAGTATGGAAAATTTTTGGAAAGTCTCTATTAAAAGATGGGAAATCACAGCTATTTTCCAAAAACCCTCTAATCAAAACAAAAATTTCGGATTCAAATTTAACTGCAAAGGGGCATCAACAAATTGGGCTCGCAAAAAATCCAAAAAAAAACTAGTGTTATGTTTTTGTATAATAAACGAATTTTTTGCAAACCTTTTCCAAACCCCTTTGGGGAATAAAATTGCGTTTTAAGATTACTAGATTTTCAAGAAAAATGCAGGTGCGCAAAAAAAAAAAACGTAACGTTTATTTTTTGGGAAAAAAACGTTTTTGCACCTTTCCCAATTCACCTGGGGTGAATAAGAATGGGGTTTTAAGATTTAGTAGGGGGGTCAATGAACAAAGCTGGGTTGCAAAATCAAAAAAAAGTAAATGTTATTTTTGAAAAAAAACTTTTTTTTTGCACCTTTCAATTTACCTGTGGTGAAATAGAATTTGCTGTTTTAAAATTACGTAATCGCCAATGAACAAACTGGGGGCGCAAAATCAAAAAACACGTAACTGTTTTTTTTTGATATAATAAAAGGTAATTTTTTTCACCCTTTTAATTCACCTGGGTGAAATAGAAAATTCTGTTTTAAGATTTACTAATCTGCCAATGAACAATGCTGGGGCGCAAAAGTCAAAAAACAAATAACTGTTAGTTTTTTAAATAAACTATTTTTTTTCCCTTTCAATCCCCTTGGTTTAATATAAATTGCTTTTAAGATTTTTCGAACCGTCAATGAACAATGCTGGTTCGCAAAAGTCAAAAAACACGTAAATTTAGTTTTGGTTAAAAAAAAGAAATTTTTTTGGAAACCCTTTTAATTCACCTGTGGGAAAATAAAATTTCTGTTTTTAAAATTTACGTAGATGCGCTCAATGAACAATGCGGGCGCAAAAGTCAAAAAACACAACGTTATGTTTTGAAAATAATAAACAGTACATTTTTACTTTTTTCCCTTCACCTGGGTGAATATAGAATTGCTGTTTTAAGAATTTCTAGAACGCTCAAGAAAAATGCGGGGGGGGGCAAAAGCAAAAAAAAGTAACTTTATTTTTTGGTATAATAAACTTTTTTTTTTTGCAACTTTTAAATTTACCTTTTGGTGAATATAGAAGGGTTTTTTAAATTTTACTAGAGCTGCGTCAATAAAAATGCGGGTGGCAAAAGTCAAAAAAAACTAACTTTGGGTGTTTTTGTACATACACGGATTTTTGGCAAAAACAACCTGTGCTGCTACAAGATTTCGAATTGTTTAATTTTTAAATGCAAGGGATATTCAACACACAGGGGTAATGGGGAAAATTTAAAATGAAAAACCCCCATCTAAATGTATATGATAATAAAATGGATTTTGCAGCTAACAAAGAACCTCGTTACAAAAAAGTGGGGTTTCCCAAATATTTTAGGCTGCCCAATATCCAGAAATATTTTTAAAACAAACTTTTAATAAAAAATAATCCACTACAATGTCACCTAAGTCTTGGTGAACTTATCCCCGTTTCTTTATAGATAGAGCTTTCGTGTTTTGCCCCGCCCCCACCCCCCCCCCCCCCGCTCCCACCCTGAATTTACAACGTAAAGCTGCTTTAAAATTCTCAACTAACTACATAAAATCTTCAAATCCTAATCTAAATAAATTGGAAGGAACACAGCTAATAGTAGAGTTTTCTTTTGTGCAAAATAGACTAATTTCGCTGAGCTTTTTTGGCCACGGGCAAGCGCAGGTCCTATCCCTATAAAACGCTAGAGACACTGAGGCTGAAACGGGAAACGCTGTTCTATTAAAACGAGGTCATGTGATTTTCCAGCCAATCGCAACCATACACATCCCATCATGACGTCGCACACACATCTCACCCTGCTCAAATTCCCTGTAATCTGATTTGCTGGCCGCCAAAATTAAACGGGAACGCCGAAAAAGGCGCGATCTTAATAGATGATGCACAGATTTTAACCTTTAAATTTTCGCATGATCTGGGAAAATTTTGATCACACATAAAACCTTGCCGAATTTTAAAATTTGTCGATAGAAAATCGCTCAACACTAGTAAATTAAACCTTCGCTTTGTGAATTATGCTACAGGAAAAATGTATTATTTTGCATTGAAAATGAAAGGTTTCTTGGGGTCACACACCACAAAACAAACGCTTAATTAACCCCTGATGTAAATTGCGCCAAACAATTGGGCCACCACAAACATAGCTTGTAGCGTATTACAATTGCGGTTTTCTACGCCACACAACAAGAGAAAAATTGCAATTAACCTTCGCTTGTGAATTATGTTACAGGAAAAATGTATATATTTGGCGTTGAAAATTAAGGTTTATTTGGGTCAGCACACCAGCAAAAAGAAGCTTAATTAAACACAGGATGTAAAATGCGCCAAACAAATTGGCCACCACAAACAAGTAGCTTTTTATCATGTTACAATTGCGTGTTTTCTTCGCCACACAACAAAGAAAAAATTGTAATTAACCTCGCTTGTGAAATATTCTACAGGAAAAATGTATGTATTTTGGGATTGAAAATGACGGTTTCTTGGGGGCAGCACACCAGCAAAACAACGCTTAATTAACCCCGATGTAAATTGCGCAATAAAAATTGAGCAGCCAAAAAATTAAGTGGTATTGTATTGTAAAAACGCGTTTCTTTAAATGAATACAACAGAAACTGGCTTAGATCCAACTTGGATATTGAATGTATATGCACTGCAGTGGACGCACACTGGATTTCAGATCCAATACCCCCAAAAAATCAGAAATAGAACATTAAGAAACAGTCTCTGAGACAAGCTGAGACACCCCACAAAAATCGCTAAATAAAAATCAGTTCTTCAGAGAGAGCTATCACATTCAGCCGCGGAGCACCTTCC